>CAAKHF010009114.1:0-20411 GCA_901007745.1 Hippocampus kuda
GAGAAAAAAATCATACCAATACATTTGCAGTATTACAAAAAATGCACCGAAATTAAATAAAATTTTATTATGAGAATCAGACAATTTCATGGGGAAAAATCAATATTGACAGAATAACTGTTTCAGAGAATAATTAAGTACCAAAAACTTAGAGTGACTGGGCAAAATTTGCAATGTTAAGAGAATAAAGTCAATTTTCTTTCCCTTACAATTTGAACAGCGTTGTTTTTTTGTAAAACCATTTTACGTGTTTTTCTCGTCCGTGTGTCACCTGCTTAGAGTGCTGACGGCGTGCTTGGCCTGGTTGCGGGCGTCGTTCTGGTCCTCACCACCCGCCACGTACAGGAAGCCATCCATGACCGCCACACACTGGTTGAAGCTTTTGGCCGGCAGCTGCGTGAGGTGACGCCAGGCTGCGCCTCCCTCGCGGGGCTCCCGCCAGAGCACCTGGATAATGGTCGAGGTCAAAGGTCAAGATGGGATTTCAGTTTGATGGGCAATCGGATGATTGACGACTGACCTCACGGCTCAAAGCGCGTTCGGTAAGAGACGGCCGCCCGCCGACGGCGATAAGAGCTTGTTGGCTGCCTCGGACCTGAGTCCGGCGGGACTGCAGGGAGTTTTGTTGGTGGGGCAGCAGGTGGTAGTTCATGGCGTCCACCAGCAGGCGGTGGCACTGCGGGTCCTGCATCATCCGGGGCACTGTCTGGATCTGGCTCACCAGCTCGCTCGCCGGGATAGTCTCCAGGCGCACGTGAGACAGCAGCGCCGCGGCGTATGGCTGACGGGATGTCTCGAAATCCAGCCACTTCATGGCCAGCTGGGAAAACGCGCCGGCAAAACACAAAAGTGCGTCATGTAAACTTTCGTTTCGCTTTTTTTCTCTTGTCATCGTACAGTTTTTACGAAGGGCTACACCGAAATGATGGAAATGACAATTCATAATCTGACTAGAAATAGTCTTTTTTTTTTTTTAAGGAGAAATTCCTAGTAATACGAGAATATAACGATTTGCGATTTCATGAGAGCTATTGTTTTTTTTTTTTTTACAAAACATTTGCAGATTATGAAAACAATAAACTTATTTTGTTCTTAAAAATGTATTTGTTTAACTCAACAGTTTCTCATAATATTCCAACATTGAAAAAAATGTCTCCAAAACAGTTTTTAAGATGAATAATGACCCAAAAAAAAACCCCCGACAACACCACAACAAAATTTAACTTTAATAAAAAATTTTTGTTGTATTTTCTATCAGAAAATATGGCTTTTCTCTGAAGATGACTACTTTTAAAATTTTTTTTAAAAACATTTTTTTTAACTTGTAAGATTGACTTTCAAAAAAAAAGGAATTAATTTTATTTTACTAAGATAGCAATTCTTATTTCTCAATTGGGCTTTTCTCAAAACATTGACTGTTTTCTAAAAAGCCCCCAAATTTTAAGATTATAACTCCCCCCCACTTGAATAATTCCAATGTATTTTTTGTCATTTTTTCAAAACGTGCAGCTTTACTCTCATAAAATTGTGACTTCAATTTCGCAAGAAAATATAATTTTATCCTTCTAAAATTCCAACTCGTCCCGCTCGAAAATGTTGCGCTCTTCTCACCGGTGCAACTCTTTAACCTTCTTCAGCTGTTTGATTTCGTTCGAAAGCGCTCGGTGTCACAAGCCAGAGCAGCAGCTGCTCTCGGTTCTGATTTGACGCTCGGATGAAAATAGACGCGAGGCCGCCGAGCCCTGTAGGAAATTCCTCGCCCATTGAAGCGCGGATCGAGTTGAGGATTGTTTGACGTGGGGGGGACGGTCTGCACTCTCCCGAGTCACGTTCTGTTGTGACACAGTGACAGCCGCACATATGATTCACTTGTTGTTGTTATGCTTTCCATAGTCTGTATTTTTTTTCGATGTAAAAAGTTGCATTTTTTTTTTTTTTTAAATGGGCAGATTTGCTGACATTCTGATTAGACGTCATTTTGTGAAAAAAGGCACACCTAAGTAACTCGGTAACTATCAGTAATTGTAACTAAGCAAATGTAAGTGTAACTAAATAAAAAGTAATTGTCACTTAAAGTAACAAAAATGGTAACAGGAAGCAAAAAAAAAAAAGGTCATGAAAAGACTACTGGAACAGCTGAACTTTATTCGGTGTTTATCGGGGACGCTTTGATTTGTGGCAGATGTGTGCCGACTTTCATTCAACACGTGGGATTGGTTCTGGACTAACTGCACCTAGTAGAAAGGAACTGTTCTGCTTAATTTTGTTTTATATTCAGTAACATTCTTGATAGTTTGAATAAGATTGGAAAATTCAGAACATTGCCACATTCCCTATTTTGTAACTAACAAAAAATTTCGGAAAAGCCTACTAGAACATCTGAAGTTCACTTGTTTTTAGAAAAATACCTTTTTATTTATTTATTTTGATAATGAAGTTACAAATTTTTCGAAGAGAAGGGATTTTGTAAAAAAATAAAACAAAATACGAGCATAAAAATCTGCTGTTTCCGAGCAGACTCTTTCAACGTGGATTGCAGGCCGTGTGGAAAAGCATACCTGGAAGGCGACGACCTCAGAGGGCAGCGCCAGCGAGTCGTCCTGCAGGAAGGCGCAGATCTGCTCCAGCGTGAGCTGCGTGAACAGCGGCGTGTCGGCGAACTGCACAAAGTTGTCCAGCACGAAGCGACGGGCGGCTTCGCACACCGGCGGCAGGCCGTAGGCGGCGGCGATGTTCCACACGTACACGCACGTCTGCACGTTGAGCTCGGCCAGCAGGAAGTCGGTGCACATCTTCAGCAGCTGCGGGATGTGCAGCGTGGACGCCGCCGACACCGTGCAGCCGATGGTGTACAGGGACATGTGGACGCGGCCCAGGTAGGCGAACGTGATCACGTTGGCCAGACCTGACGGTGGGATCCCAATCAACCAATCGCATTCAAACTCATGCGAAATGGCAAGTTGGTCAGTCAGCAAGTTCAGAATGAAGCAATCAAATTCAAAATCATGATTTATGTGAGTCAGAACAGACCTGCCAGCAGTTACGGTGCCCCTACTTAAAACTAAATCAATTTCAGCTGTTCGTGTAGGCTTTTTTCCCCCCTACATTTTTTGCATACTTTTACTTTAGTGACTTAATTGCAATGGCGGCCCGGTAGTCCAGTGGTTAGCACGTTGACTTCACAGTGCAGAGGTACCCGGTTCGATTCCAGCTCCGGCCTGCCTGTGTGGAGTTTGCATGTTCTCCCCGGGCTTGCGTGGGTTTTCTCCGGGTGCTCCGGTTTCCTCTCACATTCCAAGAACATGCATGGCAGGCAGATTGAACACTCTAAATTGTCCCTAGGTGTGTGTGTGAGCGTGCATGGTTGTTTGTCTCTGTGTGCCCTGCGATTGGCTGGCAACCAATTCAGGGTGTCCCCTGCCTACTGCCCGATGACAGCTGGGATGGGCTCCAGCACCCCCCGCGACCCTTGTGAGGATAAAGCGGTTCGGAAGAAGATGAAGATGACTTAATTGCAATTTCTCAGTTACAGTTATGTAGTTAGAATTGCCATTACTTAGCCGTAATTATGACCGTTAAACGGTCATAATTTGTTTTTTTTCAAGAGCAAAAAAATGGTACCGATCATGAACCAAATCGAGACTTTCCAAGGCAAAATAGCTGTAATGTTACGAAAAATACATTTTTATGCTTAAATGTGTAGGACTAAATTAATTTTTTTCTTGAAATAAATTTTAAGAGAAAAGACGTTTGCGAGTATGAAGGTGAAATATGACAACAAAAAATTTGCAACTGCAAAAGAATAGGATCAAAATTTAGAATATTGCAAGAATATAGTCAGATTCCCCGTCTCCCCCTTTTCCTTTTTTTGTAAGATTACTTCTCGGCGCCTCTAGAAGTTGCGAAATCATTTGTCAGCACACCGACTTTTCTGTCCTGAAGCTTTTTCTCTGACACTACAAAATGGACGACAATTCCACAGCAGAAAAAAAGCAACAACAATGTCGCGCAGTGATTGAAAACCCTACAATGACCGCAACTTTTATTTATTTTTTCATGTTCCGGGAACAAAAACTACAAATGGTTAGTCATTTTGGATACAACTTTGGTCCTACCAAGAGGCGAGAGCGAAGGCAACTCCAGACGCTTCATGTCAGGATCTTTGGCCAGGATCTCCCTGAAGTACTGACTGATGGACGAGATCACCAGCTTGTGGACGTCAAAGGATTTGGTCTTGCAGCTCAACTCCAGATCGGTCAAGAACCTAATGAGGAACGTCACAAGTTTAATGAGGTCAGATGACATTTAAAAAAAAAAAGACTATTGTAACATCGCAATGCTTGAACTCACTTCTCCTGGCGCATCTTACTGAGCTCCTCCAGCATCGCGTTGCCGTGCAGCGGGCGCGTGAGCTCGCTGCCCAGTCCCAGGCCTCGCTCTCCGGGCTTAAGGACGGGCGGCGGCAGGGGGAGGTTGAGGCTGTTGAGCTGAGCGATGTCCAACGCCGCCATCTGCTCGATCTTCTTGGCGGCACTCTCCACCACCACCACCACGCCTTCGCCGCGCCGTTCCACCTTCAGGGTCGGCGAGGCCGTCTCCGCCACCACCTGGGGGAGGGCCTCCAGCGAGGACTTTTTCAGGTGCGCGGCCTTCTTCTTGGGGGCCATCTCACTTTTTGTCGCTTGCTAACGAGAATAGGAGCTTTCTGTCTTATCTGATTCAAGCTTTCTTTCCTTTTTCCTTTCTTTCTTTAGTTCTTTTTTTGGGGACTTTTGGACACAACACACTGCACCTACAAACACGGGAAAAAAACATTTGTTACACGAGCGACATCAGCATTAATTCTTAATACAACACCCGACAGTGTTCGCCACCCATTTGAAGCATTCGAGAACAGCTCAACTTCATTTTGCATCTGAGTAAGTGACACTTTGCACCGTAAAGGCAGTGCAAATAGGTAATTATAACTAAGTCACTAAATAACTACCAGTAACTGACTATAACTAGAGAAAAATATGTGTCAAGAAAAGTCTACTAGAACACCTGAAGTTTATGTTGGGGTTCATCAGTGTCACTTCGCATTCTAAAGGCAGTGTAGCTGCAATTAAGTAACTAGTAACTTTTATTTAAATAACTAACTATCCAGGGCGGCCCGGTAGTCCAGTGGTTAGCACGTCGACTTCACAGTGCAGAGGTACCGGGTTCAATTCCAGCTCCGGCCTTCCTGTGTGGAGTTTGCATGTTCTCCCTGGGCTTGTGTGGGTTTTCTCCGGGTGCTCCGGTTTCCTCCCACATTCCAAAAACATGCATGGCAGGCGGATTGAACACTCTGAATTGTCCCTAGGTGTGAGTGTGAGCGTGCATGGTTGTTTGTCTCTGTGTGCCCTGCGATTGGCTGGCAACCAATTCAGGGTGTCCCCCGCCTACTGCCCGAAGACAGCTGGGATAGGCTCCAGCAACCCCCGCGATCCAAGTGAGGATAAAGCGGTTCGGAAGATGAATGAATGAATGAACTAACTGTCCATAAATAAACTAAAGTCAAAGTAAGCATGAAAAGCCTACTAGAACATCTGAACTTTATTGGAGGTAAAAATCACTGCACGTCTGAATATTTTTTTTTTCTGAGTTCATTCTCGAACGATTGTTTTTCTTGAAATATGTGATTGTACTTTATTTTTATCTGAAAAAGTATTCCTGGGTAAAAGTTACCGATCGCGAATAGCTGTGCTTAAGTTGACCCGCATATTTTCAAGTTTTCGATTGCTGTGTGAAATTCTGCTGGCATTCTGTGACAAAGAAGCGTCATGGTTGTTCAAGTCATCTCTTTTGGGGTGTGGGGGGGCGGGGGATGACGGCAGCTGTGTCCCGTTCCGGCCTTGGCCCCGATATTTCCAAGCGTCTGACATTATTTCTATGCCACTGAACCAATTCTGCGGCAGGTGATTGGTTGCCGTGCACCACGTCACAACTGGGGGGGGGGGTGACATGGCCGACAGCTGCCGTCCGTCCTCCAACGCCGGGTCACCCCAGTCTTGTCCCGGCCCATCTTGTCCATGTGTGGCTCCTCTTACCTGAGCTATTTCAAATGACACCCCCACTCGAGACGCAGTTGGGGGCTAATGAGCTCATGCTGCAGTGGTTTGGATCATGTTCCCATTTGTGCTGATGAGGAAAACTTTGGCACACCATTAGTTTGTTTATGTCAGCCATTAGCCTCCGATGGAAGCAAAAACATAAAGCAACGTATATTTCATGGTTATCTTTTTATCTGCAAAATGCTCAATTGCAAAAGGTATGAATTGCGTAATCATTAGCCAAATGATAGCATCAATGTCAATGTCATTTTTAACTTGCGACCACATTATCAATGAAAATTACCAATGTGTTTGCTTTTACTTTTTTTATATCCCAGTGTTATTTTATTGTTATATACGCACTAAAATTAGCTTTCTCTGTTTAGCTATCCAATGCTAACTTGGCTTCGATTGTGTCCGATTACGTTTGACAATAACGTTTTCATTTTAGATTTAAATTAGATTTGTCACATTGACAAGTTATTCAGGGAAGCTGAAAAGGTCAAGCACATAAAAGTTACTCCCTGCCAAATGCGAAAAATTTCTTTCAGTCTGTAACTTTATTTTTTATTCTTTTGTCAATGTTGAAATGAAACCATCACACTCCAAACTTTCTCAAACCTCCAAAACAAAAACATGAACTTTGCTTATCTCAGCAGAGTATTTATAGACACTTGGCAGATATGCGAGTACAGTATACCCACGAGAGCTACATTCTCACACCATTCAACAGTGGCAGCTAAATGACTCCTCATCCCAAATATTGGGTTAATCCATGTTTAATGATTAAAATAGATGGGTTGCATTTGTGTTCAAATATCCATTGCTTGAACGTTAGAACCCTGCCACATCAATGCTGTTCGTTAGCCCATCTGTGGTAATTTGCATGCAAGTAGAAATAAAACGTCAGTCTTGTTTATTCACAAACACGGAAATCTTGAGAAACGGTGCTGCCCGATTCAAATCTAATAAATGAAAACAAGAGTCAGTGTACCTTCCTCTCCTGTCTGCTTGGACTCTTCACCCTTTTTCCCTTCCTGTTCCTTAGTTGATGTTCTCATTAATTCCTCACTGCTCAGTCCCCCTGTCACTCAACCACGGTGCTGTGTTGTGTCAATGTGTTGGTCCATGTCGCAGGGTCCAAACTACAGTTGTGACGTAAGTTTCAAGCCCCCCAACGCATGTCCCCCTGACAGCAGTATCTCCTTGAGAGTACATCGAACCACCTCCATGTCCAAATAGAGGCACCCACAGCAGCCACCCTGCCAGAAATAACCCATAAGAGGCCCGCTTGGCAGACCCAACACCAAGAGACTTCAGCATTAGTTGATTTGACTGTTCAAAGTGAAAGTTCCTATGTTTGTCAGGAAAAAAATATCGAAACAACTTGGTGACATGTAAGATTTGTCGCTCATTTCCTTTCAGCTCAAATTTGGCCCTTTCTGCTCAAAATAAAAACTTGTCTCACTGAAGTATATCTGCTGCCCCCAAGTGGTCAGGTATGTTACTGGTGAGCGTAATCAAAATAAACAACTCGCGTAAAAAAAACGTCTCAAAACACGATTATCTGTTGAGTATTATTAAGGACTAATGTTTTTTTTTTGTTTTGGATTTTTTTAACAATTACATTACATTTTTTAAGTTCTCTTATAACAGCCATATTTAAATCAAATAAATATTCAAATAAATGACCCATTAAAAATAACACGCATGTCGACGTAAACAGGGGAAAGCGCTCAGCTGCTGTGACCTACTTCCGTTTTCCATGACCACTCTGTGAATGTTTAATATTCCCCTCTATTTTTATTTTAAGAATATAGATTGCATAGTTTCACTGCCTTTAATTATTCACATTTTGAAAATTAAAAATTTCATATTTGTGTTTCAAACGCCGCGTTGAGGTAGCGGAAACTTTGCTTCCCCGCTGCCATTGAGATGAAGCCGCTTCCGGGGCCAGCATTTGCCACCAGTTAACATGGCGGATGAGCTGCTGGAAACAGTGGACAGACTTCAGTCCCGGCTCATGGAGAGCCCTGAGCCGCGAAAGGTAACACATGTGCGGTGTGAGCGAGGGTTTCGGCAAAGTGTTTAACGGCGTCCTTTTGCCACCCCGAGGCCGTTTGTCACCAGAACCCCAAACGAAGCGGAGGCCTTGGCAGGTCCCGCAATGGGTCTGAAAGGATGCGTTCATAGACATCGGGATCCCTAGACTTTTATGGAGGGCGCACAAATTATTTGAGTTGAGCAGAGTTGCATTCTTAGTTCATTCATCTTCACTTCTTATGTTTATATTAATTTGAAATAACAACCCTTTCATTTGAATACCAGACGGTGACTTGAAATGACAGCCTTTTGTCTAATTTTGTTTTTGTTTTTTTTAAGTCATTTACTCCTCAAATTGGCCAGATATACGTGTACCAAATCCAAATTGGGGCATGTTCGAACTGCCAAATAACAAACGCATGTTACCATACCATACCATTTGGCTTTTTGTAGTGTAACACCACTACATGCAATTTTTCATTTGCATTCTTGTTTGATGTGTTTATTACTATGCCGTATCTCACACCAATAATGGGAAGACAGTATATGACTGCATAATAATACACATTTTCTCTTGTGTATACATATTTGAATATTACTGGAGCTATTTGTCAACAATCACACCTATGGAGATGCTTTTGTTCAGCTGACTGATACAGTTGCTTATTTCCGACGGCCGACGAACGCATCGTGTGAGACGTCACGGTACATGAAAGATGTTTTTAAACTTTGCCCATTTAAATCGAAAAAAACGAAACTGTCTCGAGCAGAGCGATTATTAGTTTTACACATTTGCTTCTTTTATTCCGGAAAACCCTCCACGAATCGTTTGATTTGATGTCGGGACCAGTGTGGACAATTGTGGGCCATTGTCGCCGCTAGCCGACCTGCTAACACACGCTGACATTAAAAAATAAATAAATATATAAAACGCCATTCCGGGTCGAAACAACCAAAAACTGGCAGTGTCGACTTCACTTTGGGCCGGTTATGTTTGTTCCTGTACCTGAGAAAAACAAAGAAAATAGAAACGTGTGTACATTCCCTTTGTTAAAGCAGAAATGTGTCCGATTTGCCAAAACAATCATACTGTATTTCCTCGCAGCAAAGTGACACAAGAACCGAAAAGAGGGACATGAGTTTTACCTTTATCGCAATCCATTTTTAAATTTGTGAAGGAGTCCAGAGTGGAATCCTTAAGACATAATTTGATTGTGTGTGTATTTCAGGTAGCCGTTATTTGCATGCTTATTGTAGTCCAGGAGCTTGAGGTTGTCAACTGCAAGTTGTGATGTTCTTCTGTGTCCTTTGTCTTAGCTCCTCAAGACACTCAAAAGACTCGGCGAACTGCCGATGACCGTCGACATCCTGGTGGTGAGCTTGTCCCCGGTTTGTTTGTCAAATATGTTCATCTCACTTTGGATTTCAAGCAACGATTTGTGTTCTCTAGGAAACTGGAGTGGGAAAGACCGTGAACTCCTTTCGGAAACATGAAGTAGCTGCAGAGGTGGCAAGAAACCTTGTAGCCAAGTGGAAGAAACTGGTTCCCCAGTCGGCTGACAGGTGCGCTCGTCCATGTCAATTGACATGAGATCCACATGCCATTGGCTGACATCCCACCCACCTAAATGCATCCTCTTTGAATGTAAAACATTATCTTGCTCACTATCTATGTTTTCTTTGGAGTGAAACGCCGACTGGTTTGGGAGAGGTACACCTTGTATGTTCATCCTTTTTGGCCACACCCACACAAACACAAGTATTTTGTTGTTGTCAGGGATTGTTTTGCATCTTTACGTTAATTGAACACATCTATGCTTTGAGGTAGCATGAAAATCAATAAAAGACAGGTGACTTTGAAAAGAGCCTTGTAGAACACCACTTTCAATGCCTGTTTTGGGATGTTGAATTATGAGACGTGCAAAGATCGATGCACTATTAGGAGGCATATTATGTCGTGCGTCCTTACCTAGTCTTTTAATATTAAAAAAAACTCACATCCTCATTGGCTGTCTTGTTACTTTCTACGAAGCCATGAGCTGGTTGACTTGTCCGTCATACTAGTTGAATGAAAAAAAAAAAAAGTTTTTTTTTCTCTGTTTATCGACAGTCGAAGCAGCAACAGTCACGTGAAAGAGGCACCGCGGTCACATTCTCGAAGCGCTGATGTGGCCCTCCATAGACGCCAGCGCGAACCATCCCCCGAGGAAGAGGAGCATACCTACCCTGAAGAAGAAGAGGAAGACGAGCGAGGCTATCGCACGAACTACTCCCCCTCACCACCTCAGCGACAGCAGTACAGCCCCCCGCAGCCTGGGAGTGACCAATCCGACAAATATGACAGCCCCGGTCCGGAGCTTGAGCCCGAGCCCAGCCCAACTCCTCCTCCTCCTCCTTCCCGCCGGTCACCGCTTCCCCACAAACACGGCAAGCCCAGCAGAGCTCCCAAGAACCCGCACCACCACCATCACGGCGACCACTCCAACCGCAGCAGAGACAGCGAGACGCTGTCGCGCCACGTTTCCACAAGCCGCGGCGACAGGAAGAAGCGCAACGCCGAAAGGGAATGCAGCCCAGTCACAAAGCCCGCCAAGCACGGCAGGAAGTCTGACGGCAGCAAGCGGGAGGAGACCAGGAAGGGAGGAGATGAAGGTGAGACTTTGGTCTGGGCAGCTAAAATTCTTAATAGAATTCCACATTTGACACAGAAAAAAAAACAATTAAGTGAAGTAAACTTTTCAGAACATTTTGGGAACCTTTTTTCGACATTTCAGTGATTTCCATGTTTCCATAATTCCACAGGTTTCACATTAAAAGTGTCCAGTTTAAGAGAGAGTTTACATTTTCACCTCCTTGCGCATTTTTTCACTCATTCAAACCATTGCAGCTTAAAAAAAATACTCGGCATTTTAAGACCGGGGGAACTAATGAGACACTGCCAAATTTTTACTATAAAGTTCCCCAATGTTGAGACATTTGGCATATTTTGCATCTTTATTCCACATTTCTTGACTGATTTAAACCACAGTCTACATTTCAACAATTCAATTAATTCCACAGCGCTTCAGCCTGGCTTCAATAATTACTATTGAAATTGCAATTTGTAGTTAGTCAGTGCTGGATTAATTGGAGAGCATGTTTTTTTAATTATTTTTTAAATCTACACAACGTGTAATTCCCTTTGTTTTATGTTTAGTTTTACAGTAAACTTCAACTAGGAGCTGACACATTTTAAAAATTGACTAGATCGCCCAAATAAATTTGTAATGCATTTGGATCATTTGACAGGGCGACCCCAAACACAGAAAGACTCACTCGGCAGCGAGGAGGACGACGACTTTGAAACACCCACCATGTCCTTCGAGTCCTTCCTCACCTACGACGCACCGACGTCCTCCGTTAAGAAGAAGAAGAAGACCGCAGCGGCGTCCTCGTCCTCGCACGTTCGCCCTTCTCGCTCCTCCTCGACCGCGACGCCAACGACGAAGCCGACGTCCTCTCGTCGCGACGCTCCGCCTGCCGCCTCCTCGTCCTCGTCTTCATCCTCCAAAGGGAGTAAAGCAAACGGCCTGGAGCGCACAAAGAGGTCTCGCTCGGGCTCCTCTTCAACCGTCCCGGAAAAACGCAAAAGGGTAAGGAAGCAGAGGCGTAAATGAGTCATGCATGTGTAAAAGTAAGTCACAACCTTGAAGTTTCATGGTTAATATCCTATTTTTTTTCAAGGTCTTTTTCCCCAATTATGATTATTTTTAAACAATAATATGATACTGTATAGCCAAAGTGACACTGTCTCCATGCCAGGTGGTGGAGGCCGTCCCGTCACTTCCCGAAATCCCCCTGCCGGCCATCCAGCCCGATTACAGACCGCTGCCCTCCATCGACATCACGCCGCTGTCCCCTCAGAGGCGGAAAGGTAACTCAGAGGCGCTCTCTGCCAACGTGGAAATAAGAGAAAGTTCACCTGTCATTGAATCGATCCAAATGCATTTAAAGCAGGCGCGTTGGGGATAGTTAACGAAATACCTGAAATTGGAAAAACATTTTCATGAACAAAATAAAAATGAAAAAAAAAATTGAAGTTCATGACATCATTTTCAGCGACAACAGGCGCAACCGGAACATATCCCCACTGCAGTATACGGGGAGTTGACCGCATCAGGGATGTCGTTTCCTGTTTTCCCCACACTTGAAAACGACACCCTATGAGGAACATGCGTCTTGACTTTCGCTCGCAGGTCCCGTCTTCAATGACGAGGAAGATGCCGGCTTCACGGGCAAGCGCTTCAACTCCAAGATGGTGGTCTACTCTGGATCCAAGACCGCCTACCTGCCGCGGATGATGACGCTGTACGAGCAGTGCATCCGCGTGCTGCAGAATAACATCGACTGTGAGTTGAACCCCCGAATTTTCGTATTTCCTTCCATAAATTTAAAAGCCTGACTGGATCGCCGCTCTTTCAGCCATCGATGAGGTGGGAGGTGTCCCCTTTGAGATTCTCGGGCCGGTCCTGGAGCGCTGCACTCCAGAGCAGCTGTACCGCATCGAGCAGAGCAATCAGGTCTCGCACATTTGCACAGATTTTGATTCTTGTAGCATTCCTATAGCCTTTTTTTTCGGAGGGGGGTGTAAATTGGTTCACTAAAATGTGTTTATTGATTTTCTTTTTCATTCATTTATCCCATGAAGTAATTGGATTATATATTTATCAGTAAAATTAAGCATTTACATGTACAGGGGAAGCATTGAAATTAATAAGAATGCAATGAATCCATTCCAGCACCAGACCAAAGTTGTTTACATTTTTTTTTTTGAGGGGGGGTCGTTAAAAATAAATACAGAGCAACTGAAAAAAAATAAGTGGAATGCAACACTTTTTCACATCCAGTACATTAGGCTTCGCCACCCGCATTGCATTCTGGGAGGGGGCAGCCATTTTTGGCCCGCGGTCTCCATGGTGAACATCAACAAGGCCGTGTCGTTGCACATAGTGACAGACGGCTCGTGAAGATGCAAGAAAGACAAGGGGATTCACAGGGAACCGCTACACCTCGACGCCCCGCCAACACAACCCACAGTGAGATCTCGAACCGTGGCCGCCGGTGGAACCCCGACAGGCTTTCTTCTCCTTCGGTGCTTTTAAAACACCCTGGTTGCGACCTCCCCCCTGCTAGATTCGCTGCCCCTTCATTACATCCGCCAAAGCTTATTTTACTTGTCTCTTGTTTTGTGTGCACTTACATTCAGCATTTGTTTTTGTTTTTTGAGGAGCGGGGATTTAGAAACAAATATGAGATATTTTTCCTATTACACTGAGCCAATGATGTTTCTGCTGCGCAAGAAAAAGCACGACTGAGGGTGTGGACTGAAAATGGTTAACGTTCAGGGTGTTGTGTGTGTGTGTTTGCTCAGTGGTTCACAGAGGACTCAAACGAGCTGTGGATGCGCCACTGTCAGCGTGACTTCAAGCGGGAGACGCCCCAGGAGTACGAGTCCTGGCGTGAGATGTACCTGCGGCTGCATGACGAGCGGGAGGTGCGCCTGCGCAGGCTCACGCAAAATATCAGCATGGCGCATGCCAACAAGCCCAAAGGTGATTTCACTGGTTGTATTATAACCATTTTCTCTCCCCAATCTTCACTGTCGCCACAGTTGGGATACTATTTAAAAGTAACTAAATTAGATTACAACTTACTGTATTAATAGCATTCAACAGATGCCGGCAACCTTGTGTAACAAAACTGACAGCTAGTTTTGCCAATACTTAATTTCAAGTATCAGAGCAAAGTTTGCAAAGTTTCTTTTTCTTTAAAAATCAAATGAAGACAATTTTTTTTGACTACATTAGGACTTTTATTTTAAAAATCAGTCTGTGGATTTCACAAACGGGCTTCTTGATTTAATTGTTTTTTTTTAAAAAGCATAACACGCTACTTTCACACGTTGCCAGCCTCAATGTTACGTTTTAGAGTGTCGGAATCTTGAGTGTGATCTCCCTTTGTCTGGCAGAGCGGCAAGTCAAGATGGCGTATGTCAACTCCGTGGCCAAGCCGCCTCGAGATGTCCGCCGCCGGCAAGAAAAATTTGGGACCACCAACGGTTCCACGGCGGCCTCCACTGCCGCTGCCACACCCATCAAGTCAGTCACCAGAAAACAATTTGAAATCTTGTCATATCTGGGATTTTTTTGGGGTGGGGGATTAATATCATATTGGTCCAAATCATTTTATAATATGTTGGGCATTCTCTGCCTCTTCTTTTCACTCTTAGTCACATTGCATCACTTTCAGTAGAGCTCAATACTGCCAGGCATGTTGTGGCACAATGTGGTATTGCACTAAAGGCATGCATCTCTGAATTATGACTTGCTTGTGTGTTGTTAAAATGTGATCGCGTAAAAATCTGTGTTGACATCAGAGCTGCCTCCAACCTTCTTCCAGAATAAGACCGGCCATCATCGACTACTCCGGTGAGTCCAGTCAGTCGTCGTCGTCCTCGTCTCTCGTCAGCCCTTCTCCGGGATCGTCACGATCCTTGGCATCGAACGCGGGAGCCTTAGGAGGACCATCCGCCTCCCGGGAAAAGCCGCAAGGCAAAAGTAAGCAATGAATTGTTCAAATATTGCTTGTTGAGTCATTTGAATGTCTCATTGTCTTTTTTTTTTTCTTCACCTTCAGAAATCGCCCCCATGATGGCCAAAACTATCAAAGCTTTCAAGAACAGATTCTCCCGCCGATAATTGCTTTTAATGGAAACCTTTGATCAAGGCAGTGTCCTAAAAACACATTTCCGATTAAACATGACCTTTGTGGAGTTGGTAGGGGAAAAGGACAGAACTTTTATTTAATTTGGGCTGTTTTTTTTATAGATATTTAAATGATGGCTGTGTCAGTGTGGAAACAAAAAGGTTATTTTAGGAAGCAATGCACAAAATTACACCAGACATGATATGCGGGGGGTGTGGGGGGGAGATTGTCTGTCACCACAATGAACATGCAAAATAGTATTTGTGGCTACGAAATAAGAAATTTTTGGTGCAAATACTAATTTGTGGCTACCAATTACATATAAGCGTGTGGACAAATGATTTATTAAATATTCTTGGACAATTGGGTGAGCAAATGCATTGAACCCTCGCTAGGAATTGTACAAGGTACGCTCCATTTGTTCACCCAGACATCCAATTTGTTCATAGGACTGAGGTTCAACCTACAAATTAGTATTTCATGCAAGTGTTATGTTGTGCCCACAATTGATTTTTTTTTCCCCTTGTCATGTTTGGAGCTCTGTACACACCAACATTGTTTTGGAAAAAAAGATGGAGAAATGGGTCATTTGTTTTTTTTGTAGTCATGTACGCCTTTGGATGAAAACATGATGCGTTGTGTCTTTTAAAGTGAGTGCATGTCGCAAAGCATTCACAGACTGCTGTTTGACTTTATTGGTGAGGACTCAAAAGGATCAATTAGCTCCTCTTGTTAAAGTCTTCTTTCCTGCTGTCCACTGTACGTGCGTCCTCCCGTGTGTAAATATCCACTTTATCTGCTTCACTGTGACAAACCAGAAGATGAGGAAAACACCCACCTTGAACTTGTTTTCAGAGATGTATTTATGACACTATTAATGACGTTAACTAATGCCCCTGCTTGTCTTTGGCACACAAAAAGGAAGTAGATGGAAAACCTGTAATTTTATTAGATTTTAATAAATGTTCTATGGTCATTTTTTTTTATTATTAAATTTGACTTTTTGCCCAAACTGTGCTCCTTTTGTCATATATGTGTGTGTGTATGTGTGTGTGTGTGTGTGTGTGTGTGTGTGTGTGTGTGTATATATATATATATATATATATATATATATATATATATATATATATATATAAAGACCTACGGACACAGCCAGTTTTCTTAGCAGGCTGGATTGATAGTTCGTGAAATTGGTGTCCGTAGGCACTTTGTGTTCTCTGACTGTACAGAAGGTGGCCGTGTTGCTATAAAAACACTGTTGAGATAAAATAGCCTGTGAAGAAAATACAGTTTTTGGCAACACTCGTCTTGTTCTTTTGCCTCCCGACCCCAAATACTTAACGATGCTATGGACGATTAAAGGGACGGACGAAAACATCCTTGCTTCATCAGTCCTTTCAAAAAAACTTCTATCCATCTCAGTGGCATCGGGATAGACAATACATTTGAATATATAGATAATGGTTATAATAATTGTGATTTACTTTATTGTATAATTTATCCAATCTATATTAAGTGAACTACAAATAAGTCTTTTTTTTCTAGTTAAGATGTAACATTAATGATGCAATAAAAATAAAATACAATTACAATTAGTTCGTGTTATTAAATAATAAAATTCATTATAAATAAGGGATATTTTATTATTTTATTTGGTCCGCCACTCATTGAAAGGTCTGACGAATCACTGAAAGCAAATCATGAGCTTTATTTTGAAACTATTAACCCGGAAGTAAACGTCAACCTCGCGTTGTTTTGAAGTTGGCGTGGCCCGCACCTGAAATTGACACTTGTTTGCCGTCCGGAGGATTCCTCCGCATCAGCGTCTCCAGAGCTCCCCAACTTTCTGGCTCTTCAGCGGACGCTTAGGACGCGAAGACTCCGCGTCTGTTTCCTCCATGTCCGGCCACCACCACGACCACGGCTGCGGCTGCGAGGGCGCCCACGAACCCGCCGAGAGGGGCGTCGAATACGGACTATATCGCCGCATCGACACCGACAAGCTGCAGTGCCTGAACGAGAGCAGAGACGGCGACGGCAAGCTGGTGTTCAAGCCGTGGGACCAGCGGAACGATCGCGACAAGGTAAACGCCATCGCCTCCGTGAGCAAGACTTCTTACTTCGTTAACAGGGAAGTCAATTATTTTAAGTATGTCCTGATCCAAACAGCATCAGTCAGCAAAAGAACCACGCATTGGTAGTTAGGTAACATTTTATTTGCAGTGGTGCAAATCATCTTTGCTCACAGAAATGTATGGAAATGCCACGAATCCCTTCCAGCCCCACTAAAAACACCATAATGTTTTGTTTAAATGAAAAATAGCACCCATACGGTAAGAACATAAATCAAATGTCGAGCTGCAGTGATGAATCGAAAAGTAATTGATTATCAAATTCGTCAATAAATATTTTGGTAATCTTTTTGCGGACTTTGTTTAATTTAAATTGTCCATGTCCTTGCAATTGCAGTCACTTAACAGTAAATAATTCTATAGTTTCTGTGGTATTTCATGAAAACAGACTGATTATCTTTGTGCTGAATTGAACTAAAACATTTACGAACATCTGTTTTTATTTGGGAAAACAATTATCAACGTTTTTGTCTTTTTTCTGACATGTTCGGGACCAAACTGAATCATAATTCCTTTGTTTGTGCGTTTTCTGCACCGTCAATTTGGAATAATGCCCTATTTCGGAATAAAATTAAATTGAAATTTATTTTATACTTCAAATCACATTGACAGTGTTCCTTCTGGTGTAACGGCTTTGGCCACCAGAGGGCGGTATTATACAGACAAGTAAGGGACTCGGTAAACTGCGGTAATATTTCTTGCACAGAATAAGAATACAGTATATTCTTGTATTGTTATTTACTGTCTTTGTGTTGGTGTGTATTGTATGTTATATTTGTTGCTTAAAGGTTAATTAGTGCCACGAAAATTGATGCAGTTTAGAATTTTCAATAATGTGGGGGTTTTTTTATCTGTAGTTTTATTGTTCTTGTTTTGGTTGTAAAGTGTCCTTGAGTGTCTTGAAAGGCACTTATAAATGAAATGTATTATTATTATTATTCCCCCCCCCATCCAGTTTGTCGAGAGTGACGCCGACGAAGAGCTCTTGTTTAATATCCCGTAAGTGTTCCACAGTTTTCCCGTTTTGATGATCGGTCACCACACACCGGAGAGCACGCATCCAATTCCACCACTTTGCAAGCATCACAGATTTGCGCTACTGCTATCACCGCGTCCCGTTTTGTTTTGCTTTTCATTTCTTTCTGTTCTCAGGTTTACCGGTAGCGTCAAGCTGAAAGGGATCATCATCTCCGGAGAGGATGACGACTCGCATCCGGCAGAGATACGATTGTGTGTGTCAATGTGAATCTCGTGCAGTCAAACGTTTTAATATTTTGCAATACTTTGTCTTTTTGTGATTGTTAAACTTTTCTAGCACAGAGCAAAAAAAAAAAAAGCATGAACTGATGCATTTCACAGATTGCTGAAAATCTTGTGTAATATCTTGAGATTCATTATGCAGAGACGTTCCTCCCAGGTACAAAAACATCCCTCAGATGTCCTTTGATGACACCGGCAAAGAACCAGAGCAAGCGTTCAGACTCAACAGAGACCCCAACGCTCAGCTGGAGTACCCCACCAAGTGAATTTCCTTCATTTAACAGTGCGGCTTGAGTTTCTGTCACAAGCTCCGTCTGCGGCTGAGCGTTCCGTTTTTCTTCCTTTGACTTGCAGGATCGCCCGTTTTTCAAACGTCCAGCACCTCTCCATCCACATCTCGAAGAACTTTGGTGCCGAGAGCACCCGGATCTACTACATCGGCCTTAGGGGAGAATACTCGGAGGTCAGAATTGGTTAAAACAGAAGCATTGATTAATCCATTTCAAATCGCCAAAAGAAAGTTCCCAACTAGCTTAAAGCTAATGCTAATGAGCATCAATGTTGTGGTGCTATAATGCTTTTATCTGATTGTATTGTTTTGATGCTTCAATATCACGTTAAAAAAAAATCGAGAATAGAGTGCCGCTGATTAATGTTTCTGTTCTGTGAAGGCTCACCGACACGAAGTGACAATCTGCAACTACGAGGCGGCGGCGAACCCCGCCGACCACAAGGTGGAGAGCATTGTCCCTCAAACCAACTTTATTTCCTGAAGCCTCATTCTGAAGGAGGAAAAAGAGCCTGTCATTGATGCGGATCAAACCAAGGCAATGACGCATTTGTGGCCGCGTCCTGTTGGCAAGCTCGCCAAGCGCGACGCGGATACCGAGCGATCAAGTCTGACGAGCTTTCCAAAATGCACTGGGGCGTCACGGGTTTGCACTGGAGTTCGAATTCACAAAGGTTCGTAATGTGCTTCAAATAAAATCTTGAGATTTGACAATCTCGTGAGGAGTTGTCGTCTTACTTTCCCAATAAAGGTGCTTGAAAAGTTAAGATTCTGCGTTCTAACAATGAGCATTAGAATTGTTGAGCGACTTTTCTGACACTTCGCAAATCGTTTTCATTTCATTGACAATCCTATTCACATAAATTTTGATCAGAGATTTTTTTGTCTTTGAGGACTGTTTTATAAACTGGGGGGAAATACAGTATTTCATAATGCCTTCTAAGGCCTTCAAGGACACTAAGACAATAAAAATCTAATATCAAAAAATCAGTTGTCATTTCATTTTCTTGTTAGCATGATTTATTACATCAGTCAACAATTTTTTACAATCATAAATGCAAATAAACTTTTTTATGATTTTTTTTTCACTGATTCCAAAACTGCCCTCATTTTTTTCTCAACCAGATTAGGTTTGAATATTCATAGTAAAACAATATATGTAATATAGTAATTTAGTTTATAGTAAAATTCTGAATAAACACGTTTTTTTCTGAAGCGTCATAGCTATAAATTACAACGTATGGTATTATCTTTATGGCGCAGGGTATTGTCGATAAAACTTAAAACAAAAAAACATCTTCAAAGCCTGATATGCTGGAAAAAAATTTGAGATATGTTTTAAATTGGCGTCAAAAATATGATATCAATTTGCTGTTGCTATTTTTTAATATGATCAGTTATGGGCGTGGTTATTTCTGGCGTCACAGCCTTTCGTTTGTGCGGACGCCAACCGGAAGTTGCGCTCGGGAGTGAACTAGGACAACAGCGAGTGGTGAGTGGAATAATTTATGTCAGCTACTAGCGGGCCGCGGCTTCACCGCCTTCTCCCCTCTGTCCACTCTCCTCCGCGTTTTACTCGCGGACATATCCTCTTTAAAACCCTTTCGGAACCTTCTTTGGCTCCCTCCTGAAGTTCCCCCTCGGTGCAGGGTGGCCATTTTGTGACGTGAGAGCTCCCCATCGTCGCGGACGGACACACGGATTGAGACGCCGGTAGCAGACAATTACACTCATTGTGTTAGCATATGCTAACAATCTGTGTGTGTGTGTGTGTGTGTGTGTATGTGCGCGTGTGTGTAAAGGGGGGGGGGGATTAACCGGGATTTAATCCGTGTCAAAAGGATGGTGGGACAGTCGCCTTGTGACTTT
>CAAKHF010009114.1:22825-47468 GCA_901007745.1 Hippocampus kuda
CCCCCTCCCCTCACCCCCTCTTCTCCAACAGGCCAAAGATCCCTGTCACCCTCAACATGAACGTCATGATGCCCGCCTGGTAAGATGTGTAGTTTCCAGGACAAGCATCACAAGACAAACAGCAATATTGGGACTGGTTGCTTTGTGTTTCTGCAACAGGTTTGACCTCATGGGCCTCAGCCCCGAAACCCCCGAGGACGAATCCGGAATCAAAAAAGCGGCTGATCACAGTGAGGTTTACATTAAGACATATCTGTTAAAAACAAAATAGTGCATGGGAAAATAATGATTTGAAAATGCAAGTTCAAAACTATATGCGAGGAGTATGATTTAAATTTTAAAGTAAATTTAAGATTAAAAGAGTACATGGTTTTATTTTTTTTTTCTCACAGAATGAGATCAATAACATTGAATAGACCCTTTGATATTTCAGTGTATTGAGATAATAGTTTGTGGCCTATTCACTCTTTTGATTATTAATGTGGGCAATTCAAATAATTTTGTGGGCAATTACTCCACAAGAATGCACGACTACGCCTTAAAGGTGGAGACACCAGATTTTTCTAAAAATACCAAGCTGTGACTACACCGGTATATAGCTTCACCTAGTGGTCAAAATGTAGTACTGAATCAGGAAGTGTGAAAGCAAAATATGGAGGCCATTTCAAACTGGTCAGCATTGTGTTCCGTGTTTCATTTCTGCACGTTTGTCGCCTTCCATTCAGTTAAAGCCATCATCGAACACGAGGCCAAAAACGGCATCCCTCCCAACCGCATCATGCTCGGCGGCTTCTCTCAGGTTAGGAACCCGAAAAAAAGCAACTTCATGTTTCTTCTTCTCTTGATGTTCATGAGGTTCATCAAGAATGCCGTACATCACTCTAGTCAAGGGTTCCATTTATTTTCTTTGCTTCTTCATTCAGGGTGGGGCCTTGTCCTTGTACACTGCCTTGACCTGCCAGCACCAGTTGGCCGGTGTGGTTGCCCTCAGCTGCTGGCTGCCGCTTCACAAGAGTTTCCCTTTGGTACTTCTATTCCATTTTGGTCATTTGGAGTGCGTGATGATATGTTTGAATTATTTTAAAAATGTGATCGAAAGACCTGAAGTCAAATGAAGTGCTGCCAAGTGCACTGATGTGTGATGTGTCTTTGCCATACAGGCGTCAAGCGGCAACAAGAACCTGCCCATCCTGCAGTGCCACGGCGAGAAGGACGAAATGATCCCCGTGCAGTTTGGCGCCATGACGGCGGAGAAGCTTAAATACATTGTCAACCCGCAAATGATTACCTTCAAAACCTACCCAGGGGTCCCTCACTCGTCCTGCACTCAGGTGTCACATACAGCCGTGTTAAAAAAACAAAACAAGTTACATCATAGGATTTTCGTTTTTTTCCTGATGGGTTTAAGAAATGTTGACTTTTTTGGTTGCAACATCATTCTGACAAGTCTTTTGCTCCGCTGCAGGAAATGCTGGCAGTAAAGGAGTTCATTGAGAAGCACTTGCCTCGGATCTGACCTCACCTCATCCCTGCTGTGACTCCTCCTCGTCCCCCACTCGTGACACTGACCTCTCAACCCCCACCCCAATTTGTCATTGCCCAAACAGGAAACAGCCATGAGCACCCCTTCTTCCTTCCACATGCGTGCAAATTGGGATTTAAAAACAAAAAATATTTCAGTGGTCGTCCTGGCAATTCGTAGCCTCGAGAGGGAGAAGATCAACTTACACGCAACATTCCTGTTGATTTTTTTGTCGTTTCAAGTAATTTCATGTGTCCGGTTGCAACACGTTTTCCCTTTTGTTTTGCTGTCCACTTGTCACCCTCCAGGGCACCTCGTTCACCCTCATTTCAAGTGTTTTTTTGTTTTTTTTGTCACCACAAAAAAACAAGAGAAGAACCCATGTTGAAAATGTTTATCATTGCAAATAAAGTCGATCTCCATCCTTTGGCAACTTAACTGTCTAAGCCATTCATCAAGCTCAAAGGTCTGACTTGTAAAATTTTCAGAAAGTGGCAATACATTGGGAGGGCTCTGGTAAGAAACATAACTGAAGAGTGATTTTACAAATTACAAATGAAAGTTAACCTTGAACAACTTGATCCCTGGACAATGAAGTGTTGCTCCGAGGAGTCACGTGTGAGTAAAAAAAAAAAAATCTACATCTGTCAGGTGTTCTGTTTTTTCCATTTCTGTGAATGTTGTTTTTATTCTCCGTGTTCTTATTTTGGCACTCTTGTTTAGAAAAGCTTGGGTGAAAAGGAGGACAGATATCCGCTTTGATTGTTGTTGACAAATCAATGAATTGTCTCGCCTCACACGATAACGGTTGCTTTTCGTCCTCTTAGACTGCTGCCTCACTTTTTTTTTTTTAATTCGATGTGTGATACAGTTGCGCATTCTCATGTGATTTGTCCTGGGTTTCAATTTTTACATGTTTTTGTGTCAACTTTTTTGTTTTTTTGCCACTGTTGTCATCTCATCCTTTTATGGTGTTATGTTTATAATGATGGCCACTCAGTAACATGAGACTGGTGGTCTTTTTGTTTCCGAGCACCTGTATGCAGAATAAATGACAAGAAAAACGTTTGTCTGAAGTGTCGGTGCAATTGTAAATTCAGTACATTTGGATTGAATCGTGAAGAACTATTTAAAAACATTTTCGAGCTTTTGTCTGCAATACATTTTATTTGAGTCGTTTCGGTGTGTCTTTGGTATGTCTATATTTAAGCACAACGTTCAAACTGGAAAATGTTATTGTGGCTTCGAACTGTTATTGTGGCTTTTAGAAATTATGATGAATACTTGAGCCTTGTGCCATATTAATTTAATGTTATAGTACTTGTTAATCATCATGATGGTACTTTGAGAAAAAGGCAATATTTTATTTTAATCAACAAATGGATAACATTTACATATTTTCTGAGCATATAACACGTAATGGCTCCCGGAAACAACGTGCCTTATGGTTCCGCCTACTTTTACAAATGAACCAATGAAGTCTTTAGTGTGGAGGAAATGTTCAGGAATAGAATAGGCCAATCAGGTGGCAGAGCAGATAAACTAACCAATTACATGTTTGGGCGGGGCTACTGTACCAGAGGAGGAGAGGAGGCTTTGAGCACAACCGACGATCGCCATTTTTGACACGTTTAGGCGACCTCAAGATTGTGCGCTAGCTTTACAACCTTTTTGAGCTATTTTGAATTATTGGATAATCACGAGAGATGTCGCGTTTTCATAATAACCGCGGCGGAATGGGGATGAATCAATTCCAGCCTCGCCGAGGTGGTGGAGTCGGCGGTCCGATGCGGGGTAGTATAATGGGAAATCCCAATTTTAGAAACCACCCTTTTCAGAACCAGAATCGCCGGGGAGGCCACAATAACTTCAACCGAGGACAGCAGTCGAGTAACCAGAAGCCACAGACCAACCAGGGCTTGCCAGGCCTTCCACCGCCGACCCCAGGGCCTGCTCTCACTATGAAAGTCCCGATGGTCAAACAGGAGCAAGTCCCGATGGTCAAACAGGAGCCAGAAAAGCCGACAACACCAGCAAAGGAGGCGAACGATCAGCTCAAACAAGAAATCGCACCTCCTCAGCCGAACCAGGCCAACAAGAACACACAGCTAAAGTCAACAACTCAAAATGCGAATGGCCCGCCACAGCAGCAGCAGCCGCAGAATCAGTCTACGCTTACAAGTCCCAAGTCAGGCCCTCAGCAAAACCAACAGAATCAGAAAGGAGGCCCGCAACCAAACCAACAGAACCAGAAGACTGGACAGCAACAGAACCAGCGAGGAGGTCAGCAGCAAAATCAACAGAACCCGAGGGGAAGTCAACCGCAGAACCAGAGGGGAGGCCAACACCAAAATCAGCAGAACCAGAGGGGAGGCCAACAACAAAATCAGCAGAACCAGAGGATGGGCCCACAGCAGAGCCAGAGGGCAGGTGTGCAGCAGCAAAACCATCAGAACCGGAGGATGGGCCAGCTGCAGCAGAACCAACAAAATCAGAGACCAGGTCCGAAGACGGGGGCCCACATGAATACGTTTAATAAAGCGGACCAAGTGAAAACAGAGCAGGAGGCCCCGGGCACAAGCTCGGATCAACGTGAGCCACAGGTTAGTTTTTGGTTTTTGCCCCACATTGTAAACAACAATCGTCGTTCGAATGACCTAAAACGCGTAAGTAACCCCTAAAAAGCGTAAATGTCGACGAAAATGCCTGTAGTTCTTTTGTCGATGTGTTGTGGTGATGTGTTCAATTCTAATCACCAAGCACTCCGACCGGGCGGTGCAACAGAAAATCATTCTCTAGTGTTTTTCCTGTCATTGTCTCGTACAACCGCCTTTGGGCGGTACAACCGCCTTTGGGCGGAATTTAAATCAAGCGCACCGACCGTGTTTGCCCCTTGCTATCCGCCATTTTGTGCTATAAAAATTATTCGTCACAGACTTGCATAATCGTGTGTTTATGACCCATATACTTTTTTTCCGTTATTTCGTAATTATTGTAAGCTACTGTGTTTGCTCCACAATTTTTAAAAAGTAAATAATCTTGTAGATTTTAGGATGGTTGCACTCCATGGAGGAAAATAAACGAACTTTACCGTGGGAAACGTGAAAATGGCGACGAAGAAAATAAGTCACGACTGACTTATCTGTGCCCATATTTCGAAATTCGTCGTGTGCTGTTGCATTCTCAGTCATACAGTGGTTTTGATTTTATTTTTCAAAATATTTGTGTTTAGCAGGAATTCAAGGCGGCACTGTCTATGTTGCTGAAACCTGGCGAGAAATCATACACACAGCGCTGTCGTCTGTTTATCGGCAACCTCCCTAATGACATCACAGAGGAGAATTTTAGGAGGATTTTCGCCAAGTATGGAGAGCCCAGTGAAGTCTTTATCAACAAAGGAAAAGGCTTTGGTTTCATCCGACTGGTAAGGATTAGCACAACTATCATGAATGCAATCTGTATGTCGTTTACTTCATTAAAGAATTGTAACACATTCTTTACAGGAGTCCCGTGCACTTGCGGAGATAGCGAAAGGAGAATTGGACGACCTTCCAATGAAAGGCAGAAACCTCCGCGTCCGCTTCGCCACACACTCAGCGGCCCTCTCTGTGAAGAACCTGTCACCATTTGTGTCCAACGAGCTCCTGGAGGAGGCCTTCTCCCAATTTGGAATGGTCGAGAGGGCCATCGTCATTGTTGATGACCGCGGGCGTTCCACCGGCAAGGGCATTGTTGAGTTTGCCTCCAAGCCCGCTGCCAGGAAGGCCCTGGACCGGTGTAACGAGGGTGTCTTTTTGCTTACCACGTAAGTTCTATCCCAAATGAATATTTCTGATTTTGAACTGTACCTGACATCCATCTCGTACTAGGGTATAGTAGCTGTTACTAAAGTCAATTCTTAATATGTCTGCAAGATGGTTTCCCCATGGGCCCATAAAGGATACTGATCAGAATATTGTAAGAGCATGATGTCATTTTTGTTTTAGGTCACCAAGGCCCATAGTTGTGGAGCCTCTTGAACAGTGTGATGATGAAGACGGACTTCCTGAGAAGCTGGCCCAGAAGAATCCCAGATATCAAGTGTAAGCTTGTCATTTGTAATCTTTTCACCGTCAATTTGTATAATATCCGTCCAACATTTTCTTTCCTTCCTGTGTTTTCTCAACAGTGAGCGAGAGGAGCCCCCGCGCTTTGCCCGCCCTGGCACCTTTGAATACGAGTACTCCAAACGCTGGAAGTCACTAGATGAGATGGAGAAGCAGCAGAGGCAGCAGGTGGAGAAAAACATGCGCGAGGCCCGCGAGAAGCTCGAGAGTGAGATGGAGGACGCATACCACGAGCACCAGGCTAACCTCCTCCGCCAAGGTAAAAGACCTTTGCTGCTATTTCACCTCTGATTTTGATTGTTGTGGCCCCTCCACGCTAAATTTCCCGTTCCTCTGCAGATCTGCTGAGACGGCAGGAGGAACTGCGACGCATGGAAGAGCTGCACAGTCAGGAGATGCAGAAGAGGAAGGAGATGCAGTTGAGGTACTGGCGTTGGTCTGGTTGGAGCACCACATTCTTTTGTCCGAGTGCCTTTTACTGCTTGTCCTAATGGTGTAATCGCTTTTGTTGGCAGACAAGAGGAGGAGCGTCGCAGGCGAGAAGAGGAGATGCTTCGCAAGCGCGAAATGGAGGAACAGCTGCGTCGCCAGCGCGAGGAAAGCTACAGGATAGGCAACTTTATTGATGTGAGTTTAAGATTCGGCAAATCAGGAGAAAGCTGATGTTAAATGAATTATAACAGTTGTGAATTATTTTTCCAGAGGGAGCGAGACATGAGAATGAGTTCTGGGGCTTCAGTGGGCATGGGAGGTAGGTTCTTTTTCTTTTGCGTTTTAATTACGTACAAGGAATCTATTTAATGTAAGAATCGGCATTGTTTCAGTGCACAGTATTTTGTGGTTGAAAAGGTAATTTTGAAAAGCTCTAATTCGATGATCAAAAAGAAATTGACATGAAATCATCTCAATTCAGGATGTTTTTCATGATGCGAGAAGAGTTGCTTGCCGGCCTGGAAGACGGTGGCTGAGAGTCCGCCACCTCTTCTCTTAACCTAATCGGCTCTAAAAAATACTCCGTAACGGCCTCAGTTCTGCAGTTTGTGTTTGACTCAATGTTTTCCAATCCAGATATGTCCTATGGCGCCGGGAACCCGACCTTCGCCATGAATGTAATGGGATTTGAGGGGCAGCAGGTAATGGGAGCATCTCCAGGATCCCAGATGAGCAACGATATGGTAATGCCCGTTTTTGGCCAAATCACTCCTTGATGCAGTGTATTGTGTCTGGCATTTCCCCTGCAGCGGTAGATGACTTAGAGCAGATAATAGTCGCCATGAACGTTAATGACAGACAGGAAGAAGTGGGGGGATTGTCCCCGGGTATTCTGTCCGCTCGCCGCTTGTTGATTATGGCAGATATGATTGTTACATAATACACAATTAAAAAAATACATAGATTATTAATATTGGTAAGCCGGTCCCCCTCAATTTTATTATCAGTGGTTAAGCGTAAAAATGACTGACAGCCTGCACTAAATTCGTAAACTTTTGTGCTCTCACAATATTTTGTGCTGTGGATCGCTACTGCAAGCCCTGTCTCTTGTGAGCTGGACAGGCACTTTTTTTTCTTGGTGTCTACCAGTGTTTTTAAAGCTCTTAATTGTTGTTACATTGCTGTTTGCGAGCAGACTGAAGCGTAATCCTTCATGAGAAAAAAATCCACTGGACCATTCTGTGTTTTTGTGCTTTCTTGACACAAGCAGGCATTTATTTCACTCTCGTGAACATTTTTACATATACGTATCTATGTATAGTGTTTTTAGTGTAGGCTGGCGGCCAAACCACAAAAAAGTGATTTATGATAATTCGCTCCTGGGGGGGCAGGCAAAGCCTTGTGACTTGGGTGCTGTTTTTACTTTAGGGTGCCCAATTGCCATGTCAGTTGGCCTTATTCTTCTGACTTGTATGAAGTGACCAAAACCGCTGGAGAGCATCTGTAGTTGGCAACTCAAACATAATTTGTTTTAGGAGCATAGTTAAAGAGTTGATGCAAAATTAGGTTGTCATTTAGCCGCTCTTCGCTCTTGTGACATTTTTGGCAGTTTGTGGAGTTGTCTTTTGAGACCCTCTGCCATGAATAATAAGTTGCTGCTGTCGAGCCGAAACATCCTGTTTCGAAATTTGGTACGTTTGATATTTGTTCACAAATCTTCGCGCGTATGTGTATTATTATTTTTATTGTTATTATAAACTGACCATTCTAAAGTGTTGATAATGGCTGGGTCAATCCGCCCGACGCAGGCGATTTGTAATCTACAGTGCTCAATTTTGAACGCGCAACGGCAACGCAAAATAAGACGTTTGCCCATTCTTTTATGAAAACAAGACTGATTGTCTGAACTTTGCAGAGGATTGCTCACCTGTGAAAGTTTCAAATTTCAGACTTGGAACTGCTTTTCTCTGTATTGTTGAACTGCGTTTGCTACCCCAAAAATGACTTGCGTGTACGCTTTTCCCAATGTGATTTGCACTCAATGGCGCACATTTGTGCGAGTATTTTATGGGATGCCAAAGGAAATACTGATTGTGACAGGAAGACTTTTCTACAGCACACATGGCTTTTTATCTGTAGTGCACAATCTGTCTTCTAACATTTAGACAGCAAATGAGCTGATTCATTTTCCACCATTTTAAAATTTGAAAGAAACCAGCACATTGGTTACATATTCGTCTGGGGTTTAATCCTTTCTTAGTCCATTTCCAATAGTTTTTTTGTGCTCCCCTAAGGATTTTCTAAATGTAGGACCCTATAAAATCTGACAATGTTTACACCGGTACCATTTAATCCGTCCATATTTCTCAAAAAACGTCTGATCGAAATTGCAGCCATTCATTGAAGACCCTGTAAAGTGAATTCATCAAACTTTTTAAATACATTATTCATGCTTGAAAATGATCGCGGGATAAGAGCTATTTAGTAATTGTGAAGATATAACGTTACAGTTTAATTCACTCGTTTGAATTTCCTGAATTATTTTTCAGGCATCTAAAACTGGGCATGAGGGAGTGCACTGGGACACTCCTGCCCGACAGAAGAGTGTCTTTATTTGCTGCCTGCGTGCGTTTAGCTAGCTGGGCCATGCCTCTTACCCCAAAAATGCATTTTGCCTTTGGATCGTAATCTGGCGTGGCTGCTTTAGAGTGCCTCGTTGTTGGCCAGGAGTGCACATATGTTACACAAAGAAAGGTGGAAAGGTGGAAAGGTGGAATAGTGAGCAGCCAGGATCTTGAATCTGACCTGTTGGCAGGTCGTTTGTGGGTTGGGGCTTTGTGCTGACATGGCTGCTTATAGAGCATCAAGTGTCATCGGGTGAACGAGGCGAAATAATTTTTAAAAATCCAACATTACAGCCAACTTGGTGCTGGCTCGGCAACTTTCGCAGCGTGGAAAAGCCCCGAACGACCCTGGTGTGGTTTGTCAAATATGGAAGACATTTTCACTTTACAGGGTCTTTAACAACATTATTCATTATCTGGACCACCGTTTCCCACGTGAATTGCCGGCCTTCGGGCAGCAGGTGGGGGATGCCCCAAACGAGTTGTCAGCCACTCGCAGGACTAGACAAACAACCATTTGGGCTACTTTTACATTTGCACAAAAACCTGGACTGACTTTACATTTGTCAATCAGCTACTTAAAAAAAAATAAAATAAAAATTCACACGCTACATTGAATCAGTGTGAATTTATTTGACTACTTACTGCTTTTATGAAACCTGATGCACGTCACCATTCCCATTTTTAAAATCCATTTTGAGCTTTGCTACCGTTTTCTTCATTAAACTAGGCGTCGGATTTCATGGGGCCCTACCGTAGTGGCGTTGACAACTAAGCCTCGGCTTGGCATGTACTGCCGAGGCTGTGAGGGGAGGCATTGACTAACGAAAGCATTACCCTCTCTTCCTTTTCCGTATGTAACCTGTGGCACCTGTGGACCTTCATATTGGAACGAACTGTTTCTTCGGATGTGTGGCCTGCTGCTTTTGTTGATCAAAAAAACCTCAAAACATGCATATGACACACACACACACTGCATATGTCTGCTTCCAACATGGACATGAACTGTGTGCTCGCCCACTTGGGCCCCCGCAACACCTTTTGATCACGCCCCCTTCATGCCCACCTCACTGGCACATTGCCCCGCGCAGCGCGGCGAACGCTTCGCTCAGGGTGGTCCCCGAGGAATGGGGCCCGGTAACGGCTCTTACAACAGGGTCCGTGAAGAGTTTGACCTTCCCACTAAAAAACCGCGTTTTTAAACGATCCTCCCTTGACGCTCCTCGAAGCAGCATTTTTGTACAAATACTTCTAAAACAAGAAACACTCAGTTTGTATTTAAGTTCCAAATGTTTCAGCATTTTTGTCTTGAGACTTTTTATGACGAGTCAGTATACTCCCTTTTTTTTAATTTTGGATTGTCACTAGTACAGTAAGATTAGGTTTCCCTGTAGTAGTATTTGACCCCTGTATAATTATTTTCTAGTGTTATGTGCTTCGTCGTGCTCTGTAATTTTTCTTCTTAATTCTACATGGCTGTCACTTCAAGAGCATGTCACAATAAAGATAAAAAAAAAAATGGGTTCAATTTGGCCAAACCTAATAATTTATTCTCACCGCGTTATTCAAAAACAACGAAGCTTGCAGCGTTTTGATTGTCAACTCTGTGTGTTATTCCACTCCCATAATCTGGACTTTGATGTTGTCATAAAACGGGTAAAACGCGTGGTGCTTTAAATGCATCGCTCATACCCCACAATCAAATCGTTCTAATGCGGTGGTAGTCACGGGAGTCCTTCTATCTTAACATAATCCACACTTAAGTGTAACATAAAGTATCAATTTTATTTTTGTATTGCCAGAATAGTTGTGGAACCTGGAGAATATTTTGATCCCTGGTGCTGATGATGCACTTAATGTCATCAAACTCCCGCCGAGTCAGGAATTGATCCTATAATTGGATGACTGATAGCAAAATTCTCATTTGTTCCTTGTGCACGCTATGCAACAAATGCGACTCGATGTGTCATTCAAAAGTGAGTTGTAGGTACAGTTGCATAACTTAATGGCCACCCAAAAGTATTTTTGCCTTCATCCGATCCGCGAACTTGACAAGGAGACTGGCCATGGAAAGCAGTTGTCGTTATAGTGCTAGATGTCATAATTTTAGTTGACTGATTGTCGTCCTTCAAGGCAAAATTAAATTTACAGCTCTGCTGTTGTGCGCGACACGTAGAACCAGATTTCACACATGCAGGCATTCAAGGACGATGCCTTGCTCCAGGGCACCTTGACTGAGCCAGCAAAGCAGGCTTGCATATCTCCCAATAACTAGTTGCTGTTGTTGTTGTTGTCCGCAGCGTGACCTCAACCCATGACCCACCCATGACCCTTGGGCTCCAAAGCACAAGTCCGTACTCTTCGACATGCATTTTTTGTGTGGAGTGCTCACAAGCTTGAAAGATTTTCCGTATCGAGTCGTGCTCCTTTTCACTTGCCAGATTTCAGAAGACAAGACGTTCTCCAAAGAAAGACTAAAGTCGCAAACGTTGTCTTGGTTGCCTAATCAGAAGATTGCATAATATGACAGCGGGAGTGAAATCTACCCAGTGGTCTCTTTTACGTTTCTGCAATCTTAATTTAAGGTTTAGGATCGTGATGCGATCAATATTGCACTCGAGCCGCTCATCACTCCTACTTACCGGACTGCCATTGTATTTAACCCTTCGGTCTGATTACAAAATCAACAAACACAAATCTATATTGATTATATCCACCAAATGATATTTTACATACTTTTAAAAAGTTCAAGCAGTCTGAAGAGGACGTCTGTTCTGGCCACAATTGAACACTCTTTGAAAAACATCCATTGGTTGAGTCGCCATCCCAAGTTTACACAGGACAAGCCTGATCATGTGAACTGAGTTAAAGTTGGAAAAAAAAAATTATAGTGACTTAGGATGGAGGATGTCATCGGACAACTGACAAACCACATCGTCTGTTGACCAGATCAGCGCCGCTTTCTACATTCAAGGTTTGGTTGCTCCACTGTGGCTTATGCTTGTATAACTTGTTGCAAAGGTAATCAACCCTCCCACTGATATACTTGTACAGCCGTCGTCGGCTGCCTTCAATCTCCAAAGCTCACCCAGTCAGAATCTTTAAGACAGTCAGCTTGACATGACGTAATAATTTGATGTTTTTTTTGAGCATCCTCTGTTTGATCTTGTTTTTTGCTAGCAACGCATTTAGTCTCGTGTCTTGTTTTTTTTTTTTTTTTTTAAGCACACTGTTATATTTTATCCTTCATTACATTTCCCCTAAATTGTTTAACTCATTCAGTACCAGCCAATTCTGAACCAAGTCTGAAAAGACGTTTAAAAACGTCTTTGGGAGTGAATGAGTTAATGGGCCATCTGTATCTGGAGCTCATCTTCAGACCTCTTTTAGGTATTCCCCAATATTGAAATAAATTCAAACACAGTTGGGTCCATAAATAGGATTTAAAGACATTGAAGGACTGTTCAGAATCTTAAACATTTTTACACCCAAGTACATTATAGTTGTATGATTTAGCTGTTGGATATATGTAGCATATTCTGCATTGTTACTTTGATGTGCTCTTTACATTCTTTCTTTAACAGGTTTGACGGACTAAAAAGATTTGGGACTGTGGATGGAAATTGAGGCTGTGTAGTGCTTTTAGCAAATCTATTAAAACCCCAAGCGAGATGCGATGGTGTAGATTGTGACAGGCTGCATTTGGCTTTGAAGTCAGTGTAGCAACAATGGAAATTGGTAGGTAACTGCCCCCGTTTGGAACTTGCATGACAGATCTTAACGGTAACGTCTTGAATATCCAAGTGTGTGTTTTTCATTCAGTAGTCCTACACCGTTGAAAATCCTAACTGACAATGTGTATTAGTTGACGTGGATTTTACTTCTATCAAGCGCAGTTGTAAACTGCAATTTTTTTTTTTTTTTTTAAATGGTAACGCCGGTAGCCGCGGAACAATGGATCTCAACTGTTTTCGTCTTCTGGTCTTCACATTCTGCTTTTTAGGTCATTGGAGATCATTTAATTTGTGGTGTTTTGTAATGGTGCGGGATTTGCTTCCCCTATGAGTTTTATGGTGCGGAATCTACCAGCTACTCAAGTAAAACATAACTCTACCTTGCTGGTAACTCATACAAGCTGTGCGCTCAGCCAATTTTTGTCTTGAATCGCGGGCAAAAACCTGAGTTACAAGCGCTAATAGTGGCAGCCAACTTAATAACTGGTAGCGTTTTGGCCAATTGTAATTATTCAATAAGAGGCCACGCGCTTCCCTGAAACCGTTAATTGCCACTGCCAGTTAAGGTTCTAAAACGAAACAGAAACTGTCTGATGAAAGTCCGCTCAGCCTAGTGTTTACACACAAAGCATAACGCAATAGATGGGATAACGGAACTAGCATCAGTATCACTGTTATAAGCCATCAAGCAACGGTTATTTGGACACAAACAAGGCAGAGAAGCATGTAGACAGACAATATGAACAAGCAGCGTGTGTATACATACAGTATGTGTTATACTGCCTTCTAGTGGCCATGGCGTACACACCCGAATGAGCTGCACGATTGACGTGGCGAGACAGATTAATTGATCTAGCAAATTTCATACACAAGGTAACGCGAAGTGCTTCCCGAAATTAAGACAATACCACATTGGAAATTTAAAACATGTAAACGCAAACCAGTAACTGAGTCCGTTTCAAAAAACGTGTAGTACAACATCAATTCCTCTTGTGTGGTACTGCTTTTTATTTCTGCATGTTTTTATAAAGTACAAAAACATAGAATGCTAATTTTCACACTCGAAAATACGCTCACAATTTTTTGTTGAGTTTTTCACGGTTGGCAGGAACTGATTAATGGCATTTCTATTCATTTCAATGGGGATGGACGCTTTGAAATACGAGGCACCTTCTCACAAGCTCTACCACTTTGTACTTGAGCTTTTATTCATGTAGTGTTTGTTTCTCCCACACTTCTGGAAAACTATTTGTAACTGGGATGTTTTTAATGCCATTGATCATCAAAGTTGCAGGATACATAACGTAGCAACATCATAAAAGGTTGTGGTGTTTTTTGATTTTTTTTTTTTTTATTATGCATCCTTTTGTCTTTTAGACACTAGCATTTGAGCCAAATGTGCAATTTCAGGAGAAAAAAACAAAACAAATATTGTCTGTGTGGTGTACCATTTGTTTGTTTTTTTTAACAGGTTTGTCCATCTTTAAGGGTGAGAAGGAACAATCCAAAGCAAGCAATTCAAAGTCTGTGCTGGCTACACATGAACTAGTTTTATCCGCCTCCGCCCCAAAAATACTTCTGCAATAGATTGTGTGTTGCACTCGATAGGGTGGTGTGGATTGAGAAGGTATGATTGTATTCTCTTTAAACAGGTGTTGCGAATGTGATGCGAGCTGTAAATGGTGGAAGATCCTTTTTGTTTTTTGAACACGTTTGAATTGACCACATCGTGCGCTTGAATATTCTGTAGTATTACCAGGCCTATCGCAGCTGAAGACTAAAAGTAACCACGCAGCGAAACCTCTGACAATATGGGGGAAACAAAATCGTCTTCAATGACTTACGGTGTAGGTCATTTTTGTTAACTGTGATAAGATCACTTCCTGCGGCATCTGTTATTGAAATCAGTGCGCCATCATGCCTAGTTATTCGGAATGAATTGAGCAGAACTCATATCCTCCTGACTACCAGTACTTCAAATTTGTCCTCTGTAGAGGACATTTGTGAACCTAAATATCTCCCACCCAGTGCCTCCAATCGCATTAACTCCTTTTGTTACTCTAAAGAGGACATTCAGTGCTTTCCAATGATACCAAATTTGTAGGGGTTAGAAAAAGTAAGAAAATGGCTTCCCTCAGTGCAAGCACTTTTTATGGGAAGAGGAAAAGTAATACTTTTTATCAAAAACATTATAAGACTCTTATGAACACGTTAAAGTTTTGTTGAGTTGTTTTAAGTGTATTTGAGCCTGTTTAAAAAATGTAGTGGGATTTCAAAAATTTCTTTTGGAGTAGTCCAATTACTTCACATAGATTGGGGAATGTGAAAATAAATGTGATTGGACAACATTTTTTTCCCTGGTAGTCAGGAGGATATTTTACATTTCCTGATCACCAGACGTGACTTGAACTGTTGGAACGCAATCTCAATCGAGCATTCATTGAACAGATTGTGGCCGACATAACTAGAAGGTGGCTAGTTATTTGATTTTGTGTGTATTTAAATACACACACTCCCTCTTAACTTCATGATCGGTTTCAATCGGACTCGCACGATTTGATTTAAAATATATATATATATATATACATACATATACATATATTGCAAATCTGAGTTTTGCATTGCCGTGTCCACAAATAGTTCCACGGTCATACTGAATTGTGGAAATGAAATGTTGGGCCGGTTGTTTGCTAATAAATAGCTTCCTTAATCTCCATAGAATATAGATTTTGCAATGTCGCCACCCTATTTCTCTTCTCTTTTGCTTGAACTTGGTGGGGTGCGACATGTTTCTTGCAAAAAAAATTATTAATTTTGCAAGGACCCCAATCCCATTATAACATTTTTTTAAAAAGTAGTACACGGAATTATCCGTCGAAAGTTTCGTCCCGAATACCATCAAAATGTTGCATGGATGTAATTTTATGAACTCGCCGTCAACAACGCCCATTTTGAGAGCTTAACTACAATATGGTCTGCACTCCCCCCACCCCCTCCAAAAAAAGGAGGGTGACAAACGGACTCCATGCTACTAATTTTCTGTTCCGCATGCTAAATAATAAATAACAAAACTTATTTGTTTCGAAATAAGTCATCTCCCACTTGTATTCACGTCTATTTTTTTATTTTTGGACAAAAACCGAGTCCACTGGAGACCTAAACCATATCCACCCCTCCCAAGCAATCCAACCAAGCAAGGCCCGCCGTGCTTCAGTGTGTATGTATGTATGTATGTATGTGTGTGTGTGTGTGTGTGTGTGTGTGTGTGTGTGTGTGTGTGTGTGTGTGTGTGTGTGTGTGTGTGTGTCATGTCTTTGGCAAAGCGAGCTGCGTTAGCCGCAAGTCAGCCAGCTTGTCAAGAGACAGGCTGCCCCAGTCCGCAAGTTACATTTGCTCCATGACTAGTTCCGCAGCAGTCAGTGGACAGTAAAGCCTGGACTTGTTTGCGCTGCAGCCAGAGAGGTATGCTAACACGGCACGAGCAAGGTAAGTGCTCATCCATGTCTACCATATCCAAGATGTACAGTTGTCCCATAACTCTCCTCTCTCTCTCTTTTGCTCTCTCATTCACTCATGTCACGGTGACACTTTTGAAGGGCTTCTGGCATCACACTTGGGATCAAATGGCATCACAGTGCAGATCCTGTAACTCTTTGTGTTCATTAAAAAAAAAAAAAAAGTGAATCCAAAAACAAGCCTGATGGACCTTGCAGTTTGTGTGAATGTGTGCTTGTAGTGCTGTGTAAGGTGATGACTTGAGTAGCTGAGACTGGTCAACATTCTGGACCAAGACATCGAGTACTGTAATACCTTGGAAACCTTTACTTGTGTTGCCTTGTGACGTGGACGAAAGAGGTACACTGCTTACTGTGATCCCCGGGTAATGTTACCCAGGAGGCTTTGTGTCTAAAATTTGTAGTTCCTGCCTCTTTCGCGTTTTGGTGATTTTCTTAGAAAACAAAAGGTGCTACTCAGCAACCCAAACTGAATGTCTAGTTTTGCTTAGACCAAGCAAGAGCAGTTCCCGACCATTCCAGACACAGTTTTGCAGTTGTGTATTTTTTTATTTTTATTTTCATCTTCAAGGGGCCTGTGCAATGCGCCAAAGCCGAATGGTATTCCTGTGATGCACTGGACGGCTTGTTGAAAACTGCTCTCTGTGAACCTTATGAACAATATCTGTAGTACTTTTTATGTTGTTGGGTTTTTTTTTTTTTGGTCCCTCCCCTATACTTAATATCTCAACTCAAAACATGACTTCGTCTTGTGGATTGCTTCTTGGACATAATGGGGTGGGAACGAAGGATATATTAAAAGAAAATGATCAACTGGATAAACAGTGATCCCTCGCTTATCGCAGTTAATGGGGACCAGAACCCCCCGTGAAAGAGGAAAATCCCCGAAGCAGGGCCCCCCCCCCTCCCATGGATGTACAGGTGTATGAGTATATATAAGGCCAAATTTAATGGTATACATGCATGTAGAAGTAAATATTTGTAGTTATTAACATTACTTAATGCTATATACAAATATATGTATACATGCATAGGTTAGTGTATAACAAAATACAGTCAACAAACATGTACTGTATATGTTGCTCGGTGTGACTTGCTGTTGTTTTGCTGCCTCGCGGACCTTTTGTGGCATTTTCACAATTTTTTTGAATTAATATTTTTGAAAAATCTGTGGTGCACTAAATCCGCAATAAGTGAATCGCGAAGTAGCGAGGGATCAATGTAAACTCTTACATATTCACACTTTAACCCTTTGAGGGACAGCGGTTACTACGGTGGACAGTCTCTCATGTTATCTAGTTACAGGGTGCATGAAAGGGTGTTTTTTTTTTTTATATGAAATATCATGCATTGATATTACTTGTCTTAAACCACTGTTTCTCAACCTTCATTGAGCCATGACAATTTTTTTTCTTCTATTACACAAAACTCAAGGCACACTTGGCAAAACAAATGTCACAAAAAGTGTGACTCCTGAGGTGCTAGTAGAGTCACATCTTGACTTCATCTGAAAGTTGGGCCTCTTGACTTGATGCGACCAAGCATGATGTATTTACGGCGTGCGAATGGCAACACATGGATACGCATCGTTTCTCCTACCTTCGCTTATCTAATTTGAGCATTACATTTTGACTTATGCCGTGAAGTAAAATTGGATTCTTTCCCGCAGCACTCCTGATAATCTCACAGTACCTTGGTTGGAAATCACGTTCTTATCCCACCATATATTTTACCTTTTATAGACAGAAGCATGGAGTCCCCCCGCACCTCCTCCCCAAATAAATTTGAGTTGCAGTCATGACACGAGTCGCACGAACAAACATGGAAAACAGCATTCATGGTTTGTGTAACACAAATACACAAAACATTTGTACCAATAAAGCAATCATCTATTGAGCTCATTTCGTATGCTAGCTCTTGTTGTGGGGTGGGCGTGCGTACCTGAATATATACTTTTTTTTTTTTGGTCATCTTGAGATCTTCTCTTGTCGGGTGTTCTCGCACCAACGGGGTGGCCGTTGTGATTGTCTGGTTTGAAAGGTGCCGTGCTGTATTCGCTGTCGAGAACCTGTCACTCTGCACTGTGATCCATTTCCTTTCTCACAACTCAGCGCTCGAGACAGTTGTCGGGTGTCCTATGACTCAAAACGCCAGTGTGATGCCAGAACTACCCTCGCGGCCATGGATGGCAAGCCAACCGTTATGCAAAAATGACCTAGCCTGTTGCAGGGGTGGGGGGGGGGCTCTGTTGCCACTTGGCGTGGTAGCGTAACTTGCACCATACCCGGAAGGGGTTTGGGGACCGTGGTCTGAACTTTTGTCACATATCCTTGCAGCTTGACAAGTGGAACAGCAGAGGCGAGGGAGGGGGGGCTTAAATCACATGACCTGGATTCAGACTTAAGTAATCAATTTTAAGATTTGGACCTCGTTTGGATGAAATTGAAAAGATTGTTTCAAAACTGACTTGGCATTGAGACTCGACTGACGTAACCAACATGAATTTTGACAAGTCGTGCCTTTTTTTTTTGACGTTTCTTTATGATGAAGTGCGCACGAAGCTTCTGTTTTGACGCGCGGGGTGTGCTGCCCACCTCGTTTTGCACGGCTCACTAAAAAGTAAAAAAAAAATAAAAAAATACTACATCTAACGTCCATCTGTCACGATAAAACCCACAGCGATGGATAAAATATGTTGACCGTAGCTCATCGAGAGCTTGTCCAACATTAATTGGGCTTCAGGTCTGTTCTGTATCGATGACCGTAGTAGACATTACAGAAACTTTTTAATTATGTTGATTTAAAAAAAAAACAGTACAAGAAATTCAATTAAGCACAGATGTTGAGTGCAAACTTGCCAATATCCAAATGAAGGAATGCATGCAGCACTTATGACTTGCCAGTAGGTGGAGTATTTATTGTTGAAACTGCAAACTCCACCTTTTTAACCCAAGTAAATACTTGACTATTCGCTTGCAATTTAGCGAGGACTCCAAGCAATTTGCTTCGTTTTTATCACAGTGACTTGAAGACCTGAGACTAAATGAGAAGTTGTGTGACAGACTCCCACCTCTGATGAACAGTAGTGACACTCTCATGCCCCCATATGACACTTTGCAACTTTAGCCAAGGTCACACCGCACAATTTCACCAATTAGCAACAGTCCCCGAAGCACTGTAAATGTCGATTAAGATAAGATATCCTTTATTTGTCCCACACTGGGGAAATTTACAGTCTACAACAGCAAGATTGTGGGTAGAAAGAAGAAAGGATCAACCTTTGCATAAAAGGTTTTTGTCGGGGGCGGGGGTTGGTTTGTTTTTTCCTCATTCTTTCTACTGATGTGCCATTTTGAAGCAAATTATTTTTTCTTTGCCCAATGTGCATTTTCTCGCCTTACGTACATGTCAATTTTGTTCCCCGCCCCCCAAAAAAAGTTCCTGCAGACTCAGGGACTTGTGTGGTGTGACCACATGGCCGTCTCACATAGACGACATTAACAGTTCTCGTATAATGCATGTTCATATCGTAACCTTTTTACACTGATGTGCTGACACACACACACACACACACACACACAAAATATTCACAAGCTGCCATTTTTGTTTTTACTTTCCCTGTCCGCTTCTCACTGTGTGTGTGTGTCTCGCCACAGGAGCCACCACTGGCCGACGGAGGGTGACCAGTGTCACCACTTCTCCGTGACGGTAAGTTCCCAGGATGTTATGACGCTATGTAATTGAAATGAACAGGTTATTTGTAGGATAAGTTTAAAAAAAAACATTCAAGAGAAGTCTCGAAGTGGTTGTTATATGTAGTCTAATTTTTTTTTCTGTGCTTCCCAGGGAAATATGGTCGCTGGTAGAATGCCGAAACAACCACAGGGATAGCAACACCTTGCGGGGAGGCCCTGTGTTCACACTCAAAACAAGGATGTCCCAATGAAAGCGGTGTGTGTGGATAGAATACCGTACCTAATAAATTTAAAGCTCTTGCTAAGAGTGTTTTTCTTCCCTGGCAGAGGTGCATGTTGTGACACGTCGCTCCGCGGACGATGATGCAGTAGGACACACGAATGGGTGGATGCTGTGAAATACAAAAATAAAAACTACACTTGAGACTTCAGTCTCCGCTCCTTTCTTTAATGTGTAAGTGTAACAACGGCGCCTGGAAGCAAAATACGTCTCCAGTATCTGCACAAAAGTGTGTGTTTGGAAGGTGCTGCATTTCCCCTATGGACGTCCAGCCTAGAGAGACCAAAGCTAGGTGAGCCACAACCCCGGTGGCCAGATCGTATGTAGGTTCTCAGTCACGCTGACCTGACACCGAAACACGCGATACTCAAACCGCATGGACGTGTCAAAAGACTTGACCTTCACGGTCATCTGCAATTAAAACCCAAACACCTTGAACTGGAGCTCCTGCAAGTTGGCTTTGCATTTTTAAACAGATTCCAGCCAAACCATAAATCCATGATTTTTTTTTTTTTTTCATACAGTCACTGCATTGAATCACGGTGTACTGTATTGCTACGGATGCATTCCAGACCCACACGCGAGGTGAAAATCCACGAGAGGGACGCGATATATATGTCTGATAGCCTACCATTAACATAAATCGAAATGAACAGCTGCTCTGGTCGTTTTAAAATTTTCAACCAAGTTACTGAACACATTGTGCATCAATACATAAACAAAGCAGACCACAATGCTCCCGGGCACGTATTTTCTGTGATAACTGGAGCTAAGAACCCGTCGAGGGAAACTATATTGAGTACCGGCGGTGGACTGTACCTGACCACAGGCTGTCATCCATCTTTAATCGCGCTTGTGAATCATTGATGCTAGCAGCTGCCCACACGGGTGGAACACAACGATCGCATCTACGCTCACTTCCCTCTGGGCTCTGCAGGAGGAGGACCGTCACATCCATCCATGTTCTTGAAGCGATCCGTGTTAGGCAGTAACGGTTGTGCATTGATGAGCGGCATTGCTGGTGCGCCCCCGCCGCCATTTGTCGCGCTCGATATGGGCATCAGCGGACCCTGGTACCCGAGATCCACCGCTCCGCTACGCAGGGGTGAGAAGACCCCACTGAGGCTGCCGTCACTCTGCCTGCCCACCGCAGCACCTGGTGGCAAGCATGGCATCAACATGACTAGACTCAGGTAAATTTAAAACACTGAGTGAGAATGGGAGTTGTGTTGATTTGCGTTCCCCCGCATTAACCTCATCCAAGAAAGCCTTGATGGACCTTGCAAAAAAAAAAAAAAAAACTACACTGCATCTTACACAGTTGGGAACATCTTCATGTGTGTCTGTTTTATGGATGGAGATAAGTATGACGCAACTCCAATTCCTGTGAAAGTGAGCTGACTCGGCACCCCGCGACGTTGAGTGCCATTGACCCCACCTTGTCTTTTCCATCGTGTCGGCGTTTGGTGTCAACAGAGGGCAAGTTTAGCGTATGGCTGGAATTACAGAGTCATTGTTATGCACCCTTTGATAGCCTCGTCCCACCCCACGCGCGCGATGTGCCACTCAACAGGGTAAAGGACTCTGGACTTGAAACTGATATGGGGTCTGATGCGGTGCCCTGTGGTACACCCACACAAAAGAAGAAGCCCTCCGCGGAGGATTTGATGGGGAATTGAGCAAGTGGACAGCACATGAAGTACTTCTCACTCCTATTTAAGAGAAAGTGATGTTCCCTTTTGTTGTCATAATTGTGCATCATGTGCATTATTCATACAGATGTGCTCGCCACTACCCCACTGTCCTCCCCGCTCTGTTCATTTAACAAATTAAATCCTATCATAGTCGACGTTTTGTGTTTCCACAGCCTTAGCGAGCCATCCCTGCACCACACCAAGGACATCACCTCATTTGAAGCTTTTTGCTGTGTCCGCCCTCCTCACTCTAGCAAGTCTCGCACCCACTCCAAGGTCCACCCACCACCAGCAACCAGTCATACTCACAAAGACTTCCCCTCTTTCCAGCCCACCTACATCCACTTGTCCCAGCCCATCCGCCTCAACTCCAAGCCCCGTCCTGCCAGGCCTCGCTCGCACATGCTGGCCACCACTGGAGACTTGGGCCCTCTGGGACCCTTTGGACCACTGGGATCTTTCGGGCCTCTGGCTATGCGCAGCCACAAGACGGAGATGCTGTCCGTCATCGGGAAACCATGCGTTTTGAACTGCAACCAGCGTCCCGTCACGGGTCCTGTTCGCCCTCAGCTCCACGTGTTCCTGCCTGCAGAGGAGGAAACCGACACCAAGTCTTTAGACGAAGGCTTCATGGATGAGTCGGAGGCTAAAATGGCTTCGCTGAGGCTGAGAAAGGAAGATGCCAATCGGCTGGCAGATTTGCCTGCGGGTCGGGCTGACAGTGTCTTAGGCCTCCTCAACCACTGATTTTATCAAGAGCTACAAAATCAATGTTTTTTTTTATTTTTATTCTTTTACATGTTAGCATAGATTCCTGAAAAATGTCAGTTATCGACTAAAGTGATGTCAGTATGGATACAATAAATATGCATTTTCAGTGATCTTGTTGAGTGTAATTGTTAAGATTGGTGTAGAATATGTCACAAATAACCACCCAAGTGAAAACAATCAAAATTCTAAGCCTCATTTCATTGGGTAATTGACATTCCTTGAAGGCAATGCCTTATCCTGGTAGTTGTGGTGAAGTGCACCAGTCCCCCTTTATCACGCGCAATAACTGTTGACACCATTCATAAAACCAACTTTTTATTTCATTTGACCAAAGCAGTGCGACTGAGAAATAAAAGACTAAATAGCATGAATGATGAGTTTAGTCTTCTGTCCACTAGGGGCTCTAATGAGCGATTTCCTTTTGCCAAAAACCAGAGGTAAACACGCAAAGAAGGAAGCGCCAGACAAGCTAGTAACATCCCCATCGTAGGATGGTGCTTTGGTTCTAATTGAAGGGTGCACCCGCTCTTGCAAATCAATTCAATGCTTTGAGTCGTCTTTTTATGCACGACCCGAGCGTTCTGCATTGGCAGCGAACATGGAGGAAATGGAAATTGGCGATGGACGACAGCATCCGGCCGCCGATGAAGTGCCACTTGCGGTAATCGAGCTCCGGCACGCCGTCGCAAATGACCGATAACACGGTTGGAGTCAGAACGAATTTATCCAATGAATGCATTTATCCATTTGTCTGTGTATTCTTGGACTTTATGTTCAAGTTCATGTTTGTAAAGCTCGGCCACGCTTAGCTTGTAAAGCTCGTTAGCATCAAAGCGTACGTACACCTTGGCCAGGATGCTAGTATTAGCTTAGCATGAGCCGCGCTAGTCGCGCGGTCCACCAGTGGTTACGTCAGCGACAATAACAATGTTGTTAGGTGCGCTTGAGTTTTTGTCAGGTGAAGTCTCGTTAAAGTGTCTTTAATTTGGAATGGTCAGCGGTGGTTGTATTTATATTTAACTAACAATAGTAAAAAGCTGACATTTTCCCTACTACGTGTTTATGTGTTAGGTGTTGTGTTTATTATTTTACTTTTATGTTAACTCTTTTGCTCAGCGCTTTGTTACAGCTGCAGCTGTTGTGAAAGCGCTACATCAACCAGGATATATTGTATTGTACTAGTTAATTTGTGATAGCTATATTGACTTTTCGAGATGTGATATAATTATTTTACTTGATCTGACACCAACTTGTTTGTAAATGACAAGGTGTCAATGCTGAGGGACGAGACGTCGTAATGATTGCTTTTGGATGTCAGAAATGTGCAAAAAAAATACCTATATGTTGATCATCTCATTCATTTTTTAATTGCAATGATTTAATTATTGTGCTATTTTTAAATACCGTATGGTTTAATTGGAATCGTATTGAAAAGAAAATGTTTTGCCTGATCACTCATCCTGCTAAGGTTTCACGCAAACACTTTGGAGAATAACTTGTCGTAACTGACACTTTAAAATCCAACTGCATGTTTTTCTCAAACTCTTGCCACACATTTTAATTAAATGTAGCCTGTAATAAAAGGTATTTCACTGATATGTTCAGAGTCTGGACTTTTCGGGGCACGATGTAAAAGTTGTATATCGATTACAAGAGAGACGAGGAAGAAATAACGGTGAGTCCATGCATTTCGCAGTCCTAAACATTTTGGTATATGTTCTTGGTGGTGTGCAGGAAACAGAGGACACAGGAACTGAAGCTCCAGCCAAAGGTGGAAGCTCCCTCCCAAACCAAAGTGAAGAGAGCAAGTTTGAACCTAAAGACATAGAGACCCCGCTAGTTCCGTGTCGCATGGAGCCCTTGAACGCCTCACCGTCTCACTCAGAAGACGAGACTGAGGAAGGAGGCCCAGCCAGCGAGAAAGATGATGATGACGTGGAGGATGTAGAGGAGATGGAACCCACTCCTGTGCAGGTGAAGGACTTGGATTCGGAGGAGACAATCGGCAAAGGCACTTGTTCCGCCTCGTTCAGCCTCGATGAGATGATGGACATCGGTACTGTGGACCAGCAAGAACAGGAAGCTCAGATGTGCACAGATGATAACAACAGCACTACAGGTATAAACACAATAATAATAATAATAATAATACATTTCATTTATAAGTGCCTTTCAAAACACTCAAGGACACTTTACAATCAAAACAAGAACAATAAAACCAGAGCTCAAATTATTAATAATAAAGGGAGAGATTAATTTAAACTGAATAT
>CAAKHF010009117.1:0-11759 GCA_901007745.1 Hippocampus kuda
AATGCGCCTCTTATAAGAGGACCGTGTGGTCATAGGTCAAGGGTTGCATCGGTGTGCAAAACGTGTGTGTGTGTGTGTGTGTGTGTGTGTGTGTGTGTGTGTATATATATACATATATATATATATATATATACAATAAATATATATATTTATTGTTATCCGGAATTTTCAGAAAAGTCAACTTTCATCTCTGATATGTTAGGGTGCAGTGTACATTGACACAAAGAGTCCTATTATTTTCAGTTTCATGAAAAAGCTACAATAAGAAAAGCAGGTTGCCTTTAACCTACTGTGGGGCATTACCTGCATCACTGGAAGTTGTTAGCGGTCAGCAGTCTGCAATTGCAGCTTGCAATCAGAGCTGTTGCAATATTGCTTTTTTTTTTTTTTTTTTACTATTACACTCATTCAAAGTTTGTTTCATCTGCAATTTGGCACTGGCAAAGAATGGGAATCTGGAGAAGCATTTTAAAACAGTACACGTGAGCTACTATAGTGATGATCATCTATGGTCCATTATGTCATGAAAAGTCTTCAGAGAATCTGGAGAAATCACTGCAAAACCAACATTGAATTCGGCACTACATCAACAACAGACAACAATATGTAAAGGATATCACCACATGGGCTCAGGAGCACTTTAGAAAATAATGTCAGTAAATAGTGTTTGGCACTACATTCGTAAGTGCAACTTCAATACTCTACTCCGCAAAGCGAATGTAATTTATTAATATCTCCCAGAAATGCTTCTCTAGGCCTGAGCTCATCTCAGATGGAGTGATGCAAAGTGGAAAAATGTGGTCTGACGAGTCCACGTCTCAATTTGTTTTTGTAAATTGTGGACGTCATGTCCTCTGGGTCAAGAGGGGGAAAAAAAAAAAACATGCGGACTGTTATTAACACAAAGGTCAAATGCCAGCATCTGTGATGGTATGGGGCTGTGTTCGTGCCAATGGCATGGGAAACTTACACGTCTGTGAAGGCATTTCTCATGCTGAAATGTACAGTACATACAGGTCTTGTAGAAACATACGCTGCCATCCAAGCAACATCTCTTTCATGGATGCGCCTGCCATCATGCATGCATCATGCCTTCTGCATGTGTTATAACAGCAGGGCTTTGTAGTAAAAGACTGAGTACTAGACTGGCCCGCCTGAAGTGCAGACCTATCTCTCATTGAAAATGTGCGGCGCGTTATGAAGCGTAAAATGCTACAATGGAGACAGACCCTGGACTGTTGAACAGCTGAAGCTGTACATCACGCAAGAATGGGAAAGAATTTCCACGACAAAGCCTCAACAATTTGATTTACTGTACCTGATACATATACAGAGGTTTTCATATATGCAACTTTGATGCAACTTTATAACTTAATTATGCAATCCTTTATCTTCTTTCATTCTAGTTGACTCAACAAAGATAGACCAAGAAGCCAGAATCCCCACAGAAACCTTGAATGGCTTGAAAGAGCTTGGACTGTTTGGAATCCAGATTCCTGAGCAATATGGTAAGATGGAAAATGGTTCATGCTGAATTCTTTATCTTCTTAAATCATACTTTGGAGTCACCAATAGTCCCCAAAATAATTGCTTTGAGTTGTTGGCTTGGGACATCAACAGTGTTCAGGTAGCAGACAAGCATAAATGCGTAGTTGTTGTCAGAGGTTTACATACACTACAATCCCTGGGAAAAATATGGAATCACCGTCTCAAGAGGATGATGATTCAGTTGTTTAAATTTGTAGAAAAAATTCAAATCACAGACATGACAAAACGGAATCATTTCAAATGGTAACTTTATAGCTTTAAGAAACACTAGATGTCATTAACAATAAAAAAGTAGCATTAACAGTTACATTTTTAGACCAAGCAGAGTAGAAGAAAATCAAAAGAATCACTCAATTCTATGGAAAATTATGGGCTCACCCTGTAAATTTCAATTTCCAAAACCAACACCTGCGTCAGTGTAGACCTCACCATTTGTCTGCGGTTAAACAGGAGTGATCAAACCTTGGAGAGTTGTTGCACCAAGTGGAGTGACTTAAAGCATGGCTCCAAAGCCAGAGAGTTGCACAAGATCAGGGGTGGCCCATGGCTGGCGAGCCGCATGCGGCTCTTTGGCTGGTTGAATGCGGCTCCCGGGCTTTCACATGACAGGCGTCGAAATCGCTTCGGCGGTGGTGCTGCCATTCAAACAGCGGCGCTAAATACACAGAATTTACTTTGTCAGGCTATTGTCAATCCTTTTATTTGATTGACATACAGGGCAACCAGTCAGATAACAACTGAATCACCACTCATGCGCAAACAACGGCGCAAAGCGCTAATCGCGAAGTTAGTCAGCGAATTACCGCATTTATGTGTTTGTGTTTCGGTTTCATTCATGTTCAGGCTGTTGCTCATCGTGGCTTGCGTGCAAATGTGCGCGAATGCATGGTTGGGCGCCCCTGTGCGTGCGTGTGTGTATGTGCTTGCACATGAGCAATCGGGTCGATCGTGGAAGGTTGGTCCTTTCACAAGTCGATCTTCGGGTAAAAAAGTTTGCCCTATCTGGCAGGCTGACCCAAGTAGTAAGTAACCGCTGCAGCTCGCATGCCGACAGTGCCTGCTTCGAGTGGCAGCAACAGAATGCAAGTTAGATTTGAAGAAGATTGTTCAAGAGAAGGCGGCCTGGTAGTTCAGTGGTTAGCACATCGACTTCACAGTGCAGAGGTACCGGGTTCAATTCCAGCTCCGGCCTCCCTGTGTGGAGTTTGCATGTTCTCCCCGGGCCTGCGTGGGTTTTCTCCGGGTACTCCGGTTTCCTCCCACATTCCAAAAACATGCATGCCAGGCTGATTGAACACTCTAAATTGTCCCTAGGTGTGAGTGTGGGCGTGCGTGATTGTTCGTCTCTGTGTGTGCCCTGCGATCGGCTGGCAACCGATTCAGGGTGTCCCCCGCCTACTGCCCGAAGTCAGCTGGGATAGGCTCCAGCACCCCCCGCGACCCTCGTGAGGATAAAGCGGTTTGGAAGATGAATGAATGAATGAATGTTCAAGAGAAGGTATGCCAGAAGTCCCTGCACGAAGGCGCTAAGTAACATGCATAGTAAGAGAAAAACGTTCTTATATTTTTGTTTGTGGACTTGGTTGAACTGAGAGTTTGTGTGTGTGAGACACTGCACACAGTATTCATTGTTGAAAATGACTGGCCTGTGGTCTTAGTGTGTGTGTGTGTGTGTGTGTGTGTGTGTGTGTGTGTGTAGTGCAGTGATGCTTATGTGTGCCCATGTGTATGATGTGGCTCTTTGCAGTAACACAGTAAAAAAAAAATGGCTCTTAGTGTCTGATTGGTTGGCCACCCCTGGCCTACATAATATGCTCCGAAATACTGTACATGCTATGTTTATGTGCTGTACCTCAAAAGGATCCATCCACAATCAACCATACGTTTCAGGTTCATGATCGTTTTTACATAAAAAGGCTCCTGAGAATTTGATTTGTGTTTGCATTTTCAGGAGGTCTTGGCTTGTCCAATACCATGTATGCACGATTAGCGGAAATTATCTCATTGGATGGCTCGATTGCAGTGACACTCGCTGCACATCAAGCAATTGGACTGAAGGTAAAATTTAAATGTTGTCATATGCCTCATGTTGACATTGTCACCTCATTTATGTAGAATCCCAGTGAAAATGGGAAAGCATATATCCCGCACTTTGATCTTCTGACAGTCATTCTATCTTTTAGGGTATACTTATTGCGGGGAATGAATCCCAGAAGAAGAAGTATCTGCCTAAATTAGCCTCAGGGGAACACATTGCAGCTTTTTGTTTGACGGAGCCTGGAAGGTAAACTCTTTTAAACCTTGTTTCCAATTCTCAACTATATCTGTCTGTCTGTCTCTCTATCGGTCTATCCATAGCTCAAGTCGTCACACTCTTCTCAAATTGTTACTGTAAAATCCCTTCCATTTGCACATTTTTCTCCACAAAAAGATCCCAAGGAACTATATGAATGTGATGTACTTCGTTTTCAAAACAATTCCAATTCCAATGTGCCCGTACACCTGTCTGTACCACAATGTTGCTAGAGCTGCATGGGCCCTTTATTGCTCCAGATTAAAAATTTTATGTTGTTGTTATTCCTGCATTTTTGGGGACCGACATGTGCAAAAAACATTTGCCCACTCATCTGGGATGAAAATGTTGATGTTTTGAAGTTGTCTTGCACAATTACAAAGAAAATGGTCCACCTTCAGTGGAAAAATTAAATCCAATCCAGGTATGTTTGGCCGAGGGCGAGGAAAATTGGAAGGCATGTGTCGCACCCTGAGACATCAAGATTGCTGTATTAAGATGCACATGAAATTAGCTATGATTTTCTTGCACGTCCAATTTTGGCCAATATTTACACGTTTACAAGGGGTTATATACTTTTGCGCCATTGTCCTACATCAGGGGTGCCCAGCCTTTTTTAAATGAAGATCGACTTTTCAGTCAACCAACCTCCCGCAATCGACCTGCTACCCGCACATGCACGCCATGATGAGTAACAGCCATAACGGCCCAGAACATTGACAATCATCAAGATGTCTTTTGGGTAAATGTGACACAAGCCTTTGTGTTCTTTTGGGACAGCAGTGGTTTTCGCCTGGGAACTCTCCCATAGCTGCCATTTTTGGCTAGTGTCTTTCTTATGGTAGAGTCATGAAAACTGATCTGAACTCAGGCCAGTGAGGTCTGGACATCTTTGGGTGTTGTTCTAGGTTCTTTTGCAATCTCCTGGATGAGTCGTCGTCCTACTCTTGGAGTACTTTTAGCTGGTCAACCACTTCTAGGAACTTACTTTCTAATTTCTTGGATTTCTTTGGATCGTGGCATGGTGCGTTTTTTTTTTTTCTTGAGATCTTGTAGCCTACCTCGTTCTGTCTGACAGATTCTCTTTGTGATTTCTTGATTCAACAAATGTGGTGCCAGGGTGTTGCTCTGTGAAATTGAAGTCAGCTTTCCCAAAACTGTCGTTAGTCAGTTACTTTGTGATTTGACAAAGAGGGTGTGGGGGGGGGGGGGCAATGTCTTTTTCACATAAGGACAGCTTGTTTTGGATTTTTTTATGTGCCTTAATACATTAAATTGACAATGAGAAATTCCATTTGTATTTCCGTGAGTAGTCTCTGTATGATATTAAAATTGATGTGATGCACTGAAACCTTTGCATTTGATAAATATCCAAAGAACACAGAAATCAGGAAATTGGCAAAAATTATTTTCACAACACTGTACACTATCTTTCTCCTCACGATCATGTCGCCCAACTGCCTAGTCATAGTCCCAACAATCAAAAGTCCCCTCTTTCAGGTCTGTGGTTTTGTGTTTTTCTGTTCTCTTTTCGTCTCTGAAACATGCATTCCACCAGTCGTCCATCTACAACCCACAGAAGGTCAATTTCCACCGGCGCCGTGAAGTTTAATGGTGCCAATGTCAGTCGCTGTTAACCAGAAATGAAATTATGAGGATGAAGTCTCATAATTGTTTGGCAAAGTTTTATTTAAGCCAGATGGCCTTCCTGACGCAAATCTTCTGCATTTACCCGGACTTGGGACCGGCCTGCAGTTTGCACTGGCGTGTGCGCCCCATAGGGCAGTATTACGTTTCCTAATGTACCAAATATTCTGTTTTGTTTGAAAATAAAATAGATGTCACAGTACAAAAAACTGTTCTTTTTATTTCCACAAATATTGAAAAAAAAAGACAATTCAGAGGCTTTAATCTTAATACTGTGATACTGTTCTTTATTTGCTAATTGTGAGCATACTGTCAAAATCTAACGTTATAGACATAGTTATTTCACCCTCCACTCAGTTTTGCTCCAGCAAGGTTAAATTTGATCTTTTCAGTGGAAGTGATGCAGCCTCCATTCAGATGCGAGCAACATTGTCAAATGATGGAAAACAATATCTTCTCAGTGGATCCAAGGTAAAAAGAAAAAGGTGTTACTCAGCATGTATTTGATGTGTTCATTCTCTAATTGACATTGTCTGTTGATCAGATTTGGATTTCAAACGGTGGAATGGCTGACATCATGACTGTGTTTGCAAAGACTGAGGTAGTTTCAAATGGCATAAAGAAAGACAAGATTTCTGCATTTATTGTTGAGAGAGCTTTTGGAGGCATTGTTAGTGGAAAACCTGAGGACAAACTTGGCATCAGGGGCTCGAACAGTAAGACTGCTCAAGTACTTTTTTGTGGTCATGATCCATTGGATTCGAATGTCCTTTGTAATTCACTTTTTTCCTAGATGTTTTTTTTTTCTTTTTTCAGCTTGTGAAGTGTCATTTGATAATGTTCCTGTGCCACTGGAAAATGTTCTTGGAGAAATAGGGGACGGATTCAAGGTAATCCTTTACTTGCCTTGTCAAAGGTCTTGTTGAGGTTTATGTATAGCTTTTCCCACATTTATTTATTTATTTATTTATTTGAACAGATCGCCATGAATATACTCAACTCTGGAAGATTCAGCATGGGAAGTTCTTCAGCCGGAATGATAAAAAAATTGATTGGTATGACTTCTAATTTATTGGATATACAGTGGCACCTTGACTTACTAGCTTAAATTGTTGTCTGACAGCGCTCATATCTCAAAATACTCAACTCTTAAATCATCTTTTTCGAGTAAAATCAATTGAAATGCCATTGCTGTATTTCCATGACCATAAGATGCACTTAACAGTCTTAATTTTTAACCAAAACAGACAGGGCACCTAATAATGCGGCACGCCTCATATGTGCACCGAGTTCCAAAATCTAGAAATGTTGTTGTGTGACTTTGTTGAGTGCTCTGCTTGAGTCACTGATGGTGTGCTGACACGCTACTTCCAGTGCCGTGACAAAGTATTTGTCCCCCTCCTGATTTCTGTTGCATTTGCCTATCTATCACACACAAAGGTTTCAAATCTTCAAACTAATTTTAAGGCAGTTTTATTTATATAGCACATTTCCTACACAAGGCAACTCAATGTGCTTCACACAAGCAAAGCCACGTGACAGTCAAGCATTTACAAACACAGCAGTTCGCAACATTCAAAAACAAATGAAGTTTACAGAACCTACAAGAATGTACGGTGACAATATTTCAACACATTAACAGAGAAATTAAAAACATTTAAAAGAAATCAAAGTTGATTTCTACCCTGCACCCAATACTGCATCATCAGTTGTTGATTGGGGAGACAGTGTTAAATGCTTTGGGTACCTCAAAGGTAGAAAATCGCAATACAGTACAAGTGAAGCCCATTTACTTAGTAAGATGCAGTCATAGTAGTAGTAGTAGTATTTTATTTTTATTTTTTTGCAGAGGATCAAGAACATTGTTATGTGTATTTTTATATTGTCTGTCGATGTGTTGTGATACCCTGTGTGCTCAAGTATCCATTGATTAAAGCACAGGTGTCAAACTCAAGGCCCAGGGGCCAGATTCATCCTGCCACATCATTGTATGTGGCCCACTGAAGCAAATTGTGGGCGTCAACTTCCATGATGCTTGCTAAAATCTGTACCGAAATGCTACATTGTCATGTGTAATCATGAGATTTTGGAATAATTTTGTTCCCCTGTTTACACTCACTAGAACAATAATTGAACAAACAACAAAGAAATAGTTGACTGATTTCAAAACTAGTAAGCCATCAAGTAATAATACGATGTGATGAAAAAACATTTATTCGGTTTCTGTCTTCACGGCCCTCCGAGGGAAGACGTAACCCCAAAGTGGCCCATGACAAAAATGAATCTGACACACTGGATTAAAGAGTTTTATCATCATCATCAACATGCTAGTTTTGTTCGATTGTGTTTTGCAGTCTGCGTTAGCATTCATCAAGTGGGCTTTCGTTTATGTGGTTCGGTGAAATACACATGTAACACTTTTTTTATATTTAAGAACAAACTGGGGATGTCCAAAACAACATAAAGCTCATACTTGGCCTCTTTTTTGAAGGCCTATTCACTATCTTGTGAAGTAAGCTGCCACTATTTACTGCTCTTATCTCAAGTTTTAAAACTCAAGATGGAAAATGAAAGTCCAAGCAACTGCTGGTTGGCATCTTTTAAAAAGTCGTAAGATGGGTCACTTGAAAGTCAAGGTACCACTGTATTTACTAAAGGCATCAATAAATGTTCAAATAAATTACAATGAATGCTATCTTTCCCTGTAGAATTGACCTCTGAATATGCTGCAACAAGGAAGCAGTTTAACAAACGCTTAAGTGAATTTGGTATGATACAGGTATAGTCCCCAACACCAAAAACAGGTCAGTGATCATTGCCGCCCAGTCTAACGATTTATTTCATATCTGCCTTGTTAATCCAGGAGAAATTTGCAGTCATGGCCCTCAATGCCTTTGTGATGGAGAGCATGGCATACCTGACATCAGGAATGATGGACAGACCCGGGCTACCAGATTGTTCTTTAGAGGCTGCTGTGGTCAAGGTAAGACATATTTGTCTTTGTCAAGCCTTGTGCTAAATTGATCTATTAAGGGGCAGAGCGCATAGATGTTCACAGGCCAGCTGTAAAACGTAGTTGTATGTCTGCCCTAAAGCCGGTACGAAAGCTTTGCTCCAAAGCTACAAGGCACAGTTTACCATTTTTTGAGAAACAATGCCTTTGAACATATAAGAGTGATTCTAGCCCGACCTCAACAAAAGTCAGAAGCTGATGAAACTGTCAGGAACACATCATTTGCAAATAGCTAAGATGAGATCAGTCCACCTGTTTGCACAACACCTTTGCTGCACCCATAAATTTCAACCTGTATCGAAGATGATCACCAAGGGAGACCAATGGCAGCCTGTAGGGAGTTTGAGTCTTACTCTGAAATAGCCACTGAACAGTTGGCAATGCAAGCCAAGCTCCTGCTTCAATTCTACAATTAAAAGATGCCGGCGCCACCGGTGCAGCAGTATGTCATGATCCTAGGATTAAGCCCCTTTATTATGACTTCGAAGCCGACTGCCATCACAACGCTAATACCGTGTGATATATGTAGCACGGACTAACTATACCAATTTAGAGTTCAATGGCAGCCATTTCATCGATGTTGAAAAGTACTCTCGGCACAACATTGGGAGTTGGCTGCAATGGAGGCATTGCTCGCAGAAGCAAAAGCAGGTTAAAAGTGCCGTATGGCCGGCTTGCCCATACGCTAGCTGACCTAACCGCTCTTTCAAGCCAGTGTTCTCTCACTGGACAAAAAAATGGCCGTCTGAAGTTGGCTGGCTGTAGCGAGATGAAGTTCAATGCCGGAAACCACCTCAGCCTTCCAAAGTTGATGAACTACAGCTTTTTCGAGCCATCCGTGACTCACGTTGGAGGAAGAAATATAGGGGTGGACTGTGTATTTCCATCAACAGAGGTTGGTACACAAACAGTAGACTTAAAGGGAGCAATTACTCTGTCAAGTAGAGCATTTGCTACGCACCTTGCATTGCAAGTTCACAGCTATTTACCTCACCAATGTATACAATGCTGTGAGCGCTGCATGCAGGAATCTCACGACACCATTATCTGCCTACAGTCCACGCATCCAAAGGCATCATACATGGTCGAAGTGATTTTAACCTCGTAAAATTGCCGGCACTCTGACAAGTTTTAGCCAGCATGTCGACATGCCAACGTAGGGGATTAAATGCTGTCCCAAGCCCTCACCTTGGCTCCTCCTATCACGTTTCTCATTGCCCAAGATGTCCCCTTTTAGATTGCTTTAACATTAGATAGTGCAAGACCAATGGTATCGAGAGCAATTAATGACAGAATCATTATTATTGTCAACCTCCTCAGGACAGGAGTGAAGTGTTCACACTCCACTTGGGGTGTAATACGTGTTTTTGTTTTTTTTACCAATAGGTCATGTATTTATTTAAGGCATGACGATCAGAAACAAAGCGATATATCGTTTAGAACGATAAAGTTCGATATGATAAAAGCGATTGTGATACAATATTTTGATGCAGTACCAGTGGCTTTTCTGCAAATTAACCGAGACTAAATAAAGCTAACTCCAAATCAACACAATAAAAGTCAAGTCAAGTCAGCTTTATTGACAAATATGTTCTATATACAACACACAGCACAGATGAAATTTATTTCCTCTCAACCACAGTGCAAACATACAGTGCATTGAAAACAGTGCATCAACAGACAACCAAGGGCACTTCAATGCTGCTTTAGAGAGATTTTTTTCCAAAATGTTTTTATTGCCACAAAAAAATCATACAGCAATGATATATACACTGATTTTTTTTAAAGACGTGAAGATACAAAATACGCAGTTACACATTTGTTCAATGAAAGTGTACAAATATGCACAAAAATACAGAGACTTATGCATACACACAATCAAAAGAAAACCAATATGCAAACAACACACAAGGAATTTACGTACATTCCCTTCCAATGAAGCTGCTCCTGCCAGCTGAATTGTGCGATAGGTCAGGAAACTGCGAACACCAAACAGCAGGATACCTGTTATCAACAGTCCAATAATGTAGATGTCTTCCACATCCTCTGCGGACAATATTGTCAAGCACACCATTCCATTCTCCATTTATGACAAGGATCCAAGGTATAGCCAGCAGCATCTGTCCCAGAGGCGCAAGAGGGCTCCAAAAATGTATCCATAGTGCTGAGACTCCAGCTGAAGAATTCCATGGTTTGTCTTTTCGGAAGAAAAAAAACATACGGAGGCTATGTCAAGACAGAAGACAGCATCTTCATTCCTATAACAGTGATTCTAAAAGTAGGGTACAAGTACCAAGTATCAAGTACAACTTTATTGTCAAAATTTCATCTGTGCTGTACAGTGGCGGATGCTGGTCTGTCAAGGAGGGGAAGCTCAATTTTGGCCGACATCATAAAATGTGTCCGTTTGTACGTGAATTCTACTCTCCGTTCCTTTTCAAGAAAATTATCTGTGACCTTGTCATACCAACAAGGCGTCTTTTCCAGGGATTTAACTAGTGTCCTACAACTACAGCAACTACAATAAAACCCACCAGAAATAAAAGATTAATTCGTCGCTAGTCGTTTTCAACAAAGAGAGTGTCGCTAAGATGATTAGAAGAAGTCTCCAGTTCAACTTAGAACAGAATTGAAAGATGCTCCCTACGGATGCCTACACTAAAAGATCGGTGATTGGCTCATTTCGCTGTCAATCAAAAAGAGATTCAGCCTCAGACAGATCATCCAATCATCATGCAGAAAAGCTCAGCATCGGGCCAGCCGATACACGCCCACTGTCCATCGACTCCCAGAGACGCTGAGTGTCCGGTGGGCGGGACAAAACCAGTATTTATCCAATGACTCGTCTCCTTTCAATGCCTTGGGACAACGGGCTCTGAACTCTCGAGACGCCCAGCGTCCGCGCTGTCGACGCTCAGCGTCCACACAGTTTAAAGCACAGTGAAGCTGCGGGAATGAATGAAAAGAGAGTTGCGTCGTAACCAGAAATAAGAAGCTGATTCAGAACAAAAGTTGAGCGTGTTGTAGCGCATCAAGTCAAGTATCAAGTACAGTACAATCTTTATTATCTATCTTTATTGTCAAATGACATACAGCACAGATGAAATTTCTTCCCTCTCACAACATACAACAAGAGGAGCCGCTGCGGGTGCCCGCGCCGCCATCAAAAGACAAGTTAACATAAAATGACAAAATAATACAAGACAACACATTAGACACAGACATATTTAGTCAATGACATGTACACACAATTGTGTG
>CAAKHF010009118.1:7843-19296 GCA_901007745.1 Hippocampus kuda
GGGGGGGGGGGGGGTTCAAGATCTCAGATTTGACAGTTTTTTTGGGGGGGGCAGGGGGCAGAACTGTGAAATAATGGTTGTCTTTATTCAGTTATTTTTAGGCGTTTACTTTTTTCCCAAGCGGGACCAAGGACAGACTACAAAGTTGTGCTCAAGAGCCACAAATTAATCTTTAAATAATCAATGAACAACGAATGCTTTATTTTATTCATAGTGTGATTAATAATCTCTGATTTACATTTTATTTGACTCCAAACCATATACCCTCCGACAGAGAATCGTGATTGGCCTGACTCTCCAAGTGTGGCGCATGCTATTGTCAACAGGGGGCGCTACGTTCACTTTCTGTGACAAACGTGACTGATAAAAAGAATCGAATTGTGCCTGCACTCAATTGAGCGGTTCTTCCAAACGTTTTCTTTCACCAGGTAAACGTTTCAACCAAATGCATACAGTTAAATATTTAGAAAATATATCAGTGACATAGGTTGCTGATGTGTGACGTTTGGCAGACTAGGTTTGGCTCCGACCGTGTTAATACAGCGTATCGATGGAAAAATGTCAGGCTGTTTCCATTTCGGTGTGTTGTGAAGAATGTGCGGTGCTGTTTTGGATCGGGTTGCCGTAAATGCTGAGAAAAAAAATCGCAAGGAAATGGACAGAACGAGATGAACCGCCTTTATACAACGTTTATCAAGTCAATGCTTCGCATTCACAGAGTAGACCAAACTTCGGTATACTGTACACTTTTTTAAAAACCCAGCCTAAACTCGTAAATGCTCGGAAAGTCTACCTTCAACATTACGTTTCATATTTTATCTACATTTAACAACAACACATTGAAAAGTTTTTTCAAGCGCACGTTTGATTGTTTTTATATTAAATGATTTAGATCCATTTAACTACAGTGAACCTTGGTTTCAGAATTTAATCTGTTCCTCAAAAGTGTGGATTGTTAAACAAGATTCCATTGTGCTATTACTAGAGATGGATTTCCAGATACACTTATTTGTTTACATATTGCCTAAATATGAGGAAATTTATATTAAAATGAAAAAGGATGAATGGAGATTTTCAACAGGTCGACTTTTTTTTGACACATTTACTCAGAATTATTCCATATTTGTTGTTGTTGTTGTTTTTTTTGCCCAAGAGGAAGAAGCAATGGCATTTGTGTTGATAAGGTCAAAGACTCCTGCTTTGCTGCTAATAGAATGTCTATTTGTGCACCAGGTCAATTGCTTTGAATTGAGTGTGGGCAAACTGTACACTGTGGTGTTGAGACGTTTCATAATCGGTGTAATTAAACAGGAGACTTTATAGCCCTGAATGGTAATAGTACAAGAAATAAAGCAAATTTCATTCAAAGCATTATTTTACAGGAATAGACATTCTACTGCCCCCTAATGGCAAGGCACACGCCAGAAAAAGCACGTTGTCAATAGAACGGATTAATGGCATTTCAATTGGGAAAGAATTTGGATGTTTTCATTTCCAGTAGTTATGGAGCAAATTAAACATGGAAGGTGAGCAAATTGAGTGACCATCTTGTTCACCGAACGCATTAGACACCACATCGTGTCGCGATTTTGCCTGCTATGTGGAATGACTAAATGTTACAATTTCAAGTCTATTTATCATCCTCAGAGTGAGAGACTATTACAGATACGTGGCCCACACATCCGTCACGCTAACCCCAGTCATCCTCTCGCAATTTGACAGGTGAAGGGTGCTCGGGCCTCCGGGGCGGATGGATAGCGGCGTGAAGAGCGATCGGGCGTCACAGAGGCGGCGACAGATAGCGAGCCAAGGCGCGCCAACGCGGGGAGATCGGTCTCGATCGGACTCCATTTGTCACGACCGAGTGAGTTATACATTTTATTTATTTATTTATTTAAACCTGACTGATTTAGAGGCCATACTGAACCTGCTTGCGGACGCCATTTTGTAGCGCTTCATCCCTTTGCTTGAGGATTGTCATAGCGATTAGGGGAGCAAGGCACAAACAAACAAACAAACAGTAATCCACAGTGAACAGTGTGCTAATAACATCGGATGCTGATATTAGTGGAGGAAAAGACACACACACACACACACACACACACACACACACACACACACACACACACACACACACACACACACACACACACTCACAGTCAGTCAGTCTGCTAATTGCTTTGTGTGCTGAAAAGGCGCCCGAGTGATATTGCCATGCTGCGGGTGTTTGGCCGCCTCGTAACTGCCGTGCAGCGTGGCGGAGACAAGCTCGTATATTAAGATAACCTCCAAATGGAATGGAATTGTATTTCCCTGGCGGTTCAAGCCGCGTCCGCGCTTGTAAAAGAGTGCGGATGAAATTTGGCTTTAATGAAGCGCGACTTATTGCGCACAGTGCGACCACAGGACAGTATGCACGTGGGTCGGGTGCGTGCACTGTTATTTGTAAACCAGCTAAAAAAAAAATAAAAATTTAAATCTTTAAAAAATGTGAATATGAGCTACTGTACATGAAAAAAAGATATTATAGGAAAGAGTAATACTGTACTCCACAGAATTTCTTTACAGTAATAAAATTGGAGTAGATTTGTAATGATTAAAAAAAATGTCCTGTATACTTTACCTTTACAGCTATAATTGTTTTTGAAGTTTTACATTTTACCAGCAATTAAGGCATAATTTTTCAAGAATAAAGTTACAATCTCATAAACATACAAACAATTTTAATTTGTTTTATATTTTAATTTCACAACTTGTGAAACTCACAAGGATAAAGTCACAAGAAGTCCTGATGTTAAAAGAAATTTAGATGCTGCAAGGTTATTAATCCGTAGTTATTTTCCCCCCAGCTCTGAGGTTACGGTCTGTGAAATCTTGATTTATTTGGGCCAAAATAATTTGGCCTCCTCAAGGTTGCGCGTGTTTACGCGAAAGCTCGCCGTCTTGGTCTGTTTATTAAAACACGGCCTGGGCGGCCTTCCTGTAATGAGTCTGTGATGGACTCGCATTGGGATGTTGCTCATTAACAGACGCGAGGTGGTGGGGGCGGTGGGTGGATGAGGATGCTGATGTGAGAAGGTCAGGTCGTAAAACTAAAAATATATATACCTTCATTTCATCTTAAGGGCAGCTGCTAGCCCCTCCATAACAGTTTGATGCGATTATCGCTTGTACTTTTCGACTAAGGAATAAATGTCACGTATCGATGAGAGTCACCATAAAGCACTTGCTGTTAAGAAACATATTGAAGCATATTTATGGCAACAGGACATGAGCTGACTTTCATGTTCATTTCAGTGGGAAAAGAATTACGTCTTTGAGTGACAAACGGGGTCACGGAACGAATTGTGTTCGAAACCTGAGTTTTTAACCGTACACGAGTTGCAACTCACTGCCCCCTTTTGGAAATGTTGTACCCCTATTTGAGAGCCCTTTCACTCTTGCAATTCATCGTCATTGACAATATCTCGAGCTGCTCTCAACATTGCGGTGAATGAGAGCCTCGTTAAGTGCTATGCACGTCCTCGCTCGATTAAAATTCACCCTTTGGACTTTGGAGTAGCGGCTAGCTTAGGCCGCGCTGCCTGAGCAAAAGAGCATGACTGTGGTTTATTTAGTCAGTCTTTGACCCGGTTGGCCTCATAGAATATTTACGTCATGTCGGATTTAACGGTGTCTGAAAGGGAACATTTTTGATTTTTTTTTTTTTTCAAAAATTGATTTGCCGTCAACAGCCATGATTTTGCGAGACTGTTGTTTCAATGTTAGCGGTTTTTTGTTGTTGTTTTTCATCTACCCCGTAAGCAGTAAATTCTTCAAAAGCAAATTTGACAGAGAGGTTTTGCCCACTTACCACCAAAAGATGGATGCGGGACGCTAATTTGCGAAGGAATTTAGTAGTTTTTGTCATAGCGTGTACGGACAGCTTTGCGGTTAAGTTTGGATCAACCTCACAAAACACAAACGTTTTGTAATAAGTCTTGACATGGTGGGGTTTTTTTTCTGCCCTCAAAAGCCACTTCAAATTTGCAACAAAACTTTTGGTAGGCATTCCTGTTATGAGGAGAACTTCCCAAAAGTCTCAAGAACCAAATATGTCGCACTGGGCGCCTCCCAGTAATTGATCAGCATTTTGACCATTTCATTTTCAATTCATTATTTCATTTTTTTAAAATTTAATTTTGGGCAAAAAATGAAAATGCCAAATTGGTGATTTTGTTTTTTTGTAATTTGCCAACCGCATTGTGCAAGTGTGTCGGTGGAGAAAACACTCAGTTGAGTTATTGTTGATGTCGTGTGAGCAAGACCGAGCAATTAAGGCCCAACAGTGCAGTAGGTTGCCTTTTATAAGTAAACTGGAGTGTTTTGTTGACTCGGCCTCGACCTTGGCGTGCTTTCTTGCTCTCGCACCCCAAGGTTTCCACGCAGTTGCGGCGCTCGGAGTCGTCGCACGTCGTCACCGAAGCGTCTCAGCTTTTTTTCCCCCGGGGAGGTGTCTGACATTGGATTCCTCTCGCCTCTGATAAATCCAATCTCCCCCCACCCCACCCCGCTCTCTTTCTCTTCTTAACACCTTCGTTTGCGTCGCATCCAACCGTACAATCGCCTCAACCCCACCCCGCGCACCTCGGAGACAATCTCTCCTTCGCCGTCCTTTTGCCGTCTGTCGTCGTCGGCCTTTTCTCTGCAACTGAGCTCCCTAAGCCTCCTTCATCTTCATTCTGCAGTCTTATTTATTTATTTTTTTGCTCTTTCGATGTCAGCGCAGGTCCGGCGAGGTGTAATTGGCTTGCACCACCACTTTAATCCGTAGTCTTCTTGTAAATGTAAAGCGAAGCCCCGAGGCTCTTCATTCTCCCCACTTAGGCACACATTTGAATATGAAACCTTCCTTACAGTCACATATTTCCATCCGAATGTGCAATTGGCCCAACGTTCTGTGTGTGTGTGATCCTACAACTCTGTCCACACCAAGCGAGTGGCTTCAGTGCTCTCCAGGTAGCGTGTCGACTAGATAATGAGCTTTGAACTAATTGATTGGGGCTTGAATTAGGCTTTAGCTGTCCCTGATTAATCACACTCTGCCACTTGCGCACTTATCATCGATGGCGACCGCCCTCCTGCCGTTTGGTTCACGTGCCTCGGCTGGAAATCTTCTGAAACAATATATTTTAATGCAGTCATCATCAATCCGCCTATTTTGTCAACTGTTAATTCAGCTGTTCGCCAATCAATTAAAAGCTACACCCAGTCACGGAGTGAGAACTGAAGGTCCGGCGGGTGAACCATTACCCCCATTAATGGATCTCGCAACTAAAATCATATTCCACAAACGCAGTATTTATCAGAATGCAGTCCATTGAGCTCTATCTGCAAAAAATTGGTTGCAGGCTGCTGTCATACAAGGTCTGTTGATGATCCCATCGGGTCAAACCGATGGCGAAACATGCCGGGAGGAGTAGAGAAGCTTCAATGTGTGTGATGCCGGCTCATATTTGAGGTGAGGTGGGAGTGGGCCCCCAAATCCCTCATTTTGCCACCGTGCACAGGATCGCAAGCGTGATGTGTGAGGTGGCTCGCCCTTCAACAAGCTTTGCCCGAGCTGTTCTCATCAATGGAAGCACACACACACACACACGAAAGGCCACTGCGAGGACAGCCAGTCCCCTCGCTTAAGCCAGCGACATCATGAAATCGCCGTTAGCCGGCAGATGCATCCTTCCTTTCCCGATGTCTTCTTCAAAAGTCATCCGCAATTCTCATCACACCTGATCCCGGTCAGATTGCACATCATCTTTACTGAGCGTGCCACACACGGCCACAGCCACAGCCACAGACCTATATGTACACACACGCACATATATACACAGAGATGAGAATCAAACAAACAAAACAAAAGAAATCTCTCAAAAGCCCGAAGTGACACCATGCTGTTGCGCTTACCTCTATTTTTTCTTTCCTGCATCCCCCCCCAACCCCCTTCTGTTTATTCTCCAATTACACACCTCGTGAGAATTGTCCTCAACTTTTCTCCGATTTTTAGTTTTTATTTTCCTCTCTTTTGCTGCTGCCAACCTCGGGGTGGGAGGTGGGAGGGGGCATAGAGGTCCAGTTATGTCTCCACAGGCGGTAAATAAAATCTCTGTACTAATTAGTCAACTATGTCTGTGAACTTTTCTGGCCCTCTTTCACCTTTCACCAGGTAAAAAAATTAAAGTCAAACAGTGCTTCATTGATAGAAAAGTATTGCAACAATGAAGTCATATCGATTAAATAGCCGGAGCTTTTTGTTCAATCCGACAAGATTTGGCACAAACAGCGAATACGGCTTTTAAAATATTGTCCATAGAAATAGTTAAGGCAAGTGATGACTATCTCGTTGCGTTTGACGTTAGCATTGATTTAGTTAGCATTATCTTTTAAAGTCGAACAAATTTCTCAATTGGTATTCACAGTCGGTAAATTGACTCTACGGATATCTACAGTAGTTTACAATCAAACAGCGCGTTGGGGTTGTAATTCTAAGATTATCGTTTCTGTCCATTTTAAAACTTTTTTTAAATTTTTTTTTTATTTTTATTACAAATGCTCTTTTGGTATGCACAATCCACAAAGTGCCGTAAAGGGAGAAAAGTAGGTTGAACGCTGGCGGTCGTCGCGCAGTTGTGTCTTGCTGCTCCACTGGGAATCCATTTCAGCTGACGACGTGAGGCGCATGATAAACAAGCGTCGCTGGAAGTGGTGACGTGGCGGCAGTCTGCGGTTGATTATAATGAAAGACTTGATGAAAGACACTTGTGAAACACTTGTGGTGATGGCGCGTGTCCAAAAGCAGAATTCACACTGTGATTTGGAGAAATTGGTCATCAGCCACCAATTCTGTTTGTCTGTCTGCTTTGGACATATGAGGTAAACATGACAAAAATAACCAGATACGCTCACAGTTGATGAGCAAAGAACTTTTAAAAGTTTCTAGCTGTACAATATATACGTCTAAAGCTGCCTTTTTATTAGGGAGGGCTAATTCCTTTTTCAATTTGGTGGAATTTGTTCTGTAACAGGTTCAGACTTGGAATCATCTTTCATGTTACTCCAGAGTATTGATACAAATTACACCAATCAAGAAATACATTATGATGAAGAAAAACACTGATAATGACAATTTGAGACAAGAAAAGTAGATCTTGGACTAGCACCCCAAATCCCTATTCCCTCATCGTAGGTGCATTCCGAAACGCACTCTGAGCGCGCCCTGCTTCACTCTGACCGCTCAGAAACTAATCCGAGCATTGTTCAAATGTGCCGTTTGATTATTCAAACTGCCCCAAAATGGAGCTCAGTGTGTCCGGGAGTACAGATGGAAACAGTTCAAGCACAAGTTGCCGATTAGTTTATAACAATAGGCTGTGTTTGAAAATTAATGGGAGGGTAGCGCGCTCTGTCTATCTCAGTCTCAAAGTGGTGTCCGGGCATCGGAGTGAATTTACCATTGCACGCCATGTTAACGGCAGCGAACTTACGCTAATAACTGTGGAAAAGTTTTTCTTTTTAGTTTAAAATGGCTTACCTTCACTAGAATCCCACATTGTATTGTGGACAAAGGTCGAACCCTGGTCGGTTGCGGTGTCTTTTTGTGCTGCCCGACTACTGCAACTACTATTATTAATATAAATAAATGTGACTTGATTTAACATCATGAGGACAACCGAAAATGCATGGACGAACAATGTCCGTTTTAATTGAAAGCATTAATATCTCTGCTTGTATTTCAAATTCATTGGTGTGGTGATTACTTCAAAAAATGGTCAAAAGTAATTGTCACTGCTCAATTATTGATGCATCTCTCTCTGGGGAAATACTTTCTTGCACTGGTGTTAAGGAGTACCTTGTGTGTGTGTGGTCCATGCAATATTTTGTTGATAGAAACCGTCGAGTGGCCTTCACGCCCAAACAATACTGGTTTCAGACTGCAGGGGTCCTCATGGGTTTTTAATAAATTAAAGATGAGACTGGGCCCGTGCTATTTACACGTGGAGCGGGCGATTAAGTGCTGAATGCTGGTTTGCGGCTCGCGAGAAGGAGGATATTAAACTTGAAGCGTTTTGTAAGAAGTTGGCCTTTTCTGGCCTCTGCCGCTCCCCTTTGCTGTCAATAAGAAAGCAGGATGATGAGAAAGTGAGGGAAGGTAAGAAGAAAGTCCGTCTGTGAAATATATGAAGCGGGCGGAAATGAAGGATGAAGGACGGTATATTGAGAGGGCCTGCCGCTCTGTATTCACTGTGCATGTTGGGTCGGTCAAGTGACGCTCAGCTGGCTTGCATGCACGCGCAACAAATGAATTCCACTTTGCTTTAAAGCCGGAGCCTCTCAAAATGAAAGAAAAAAAAAAGACGACGAATGAGACCGCATCGGGCCAATTCTTTCTTGTCAGATGTATTATCCGTTAAGGGTTTATGCTCTGAATGCTTGAAGACTTTTAATCATCCAAATGGAGGCGGGAGATAATAAAACAACAATACAAGAGCCCAGAATGGCTGCCGTAATATGTTCACCTACGCCAATCGCCCTTGATGCTTAAATGGATGAAGAAGCCGTGTGCTTATAGCTCAAGAACCCTCGTATGAAAATTAAAATCATTCTGGCTATGTGCAGCTGTACAGGGGCAAAAAAAACATTGAAAGAGGGTTTTCCATAACTGAGATTCTCAGTCAAGGACAGTGAGGTTGGTCTGCTAACTTTGAGTCTGCTGTGCTGCATGAGAGTGTCACGTTATAATATGAACAATATTCCCGCTATGACGGCCGTTGTTTGTGTTTCATCTCTGTTATGTGAAGCATGTAGCTTTCTGTTTATCGTTTCAAAAAGAATTATGTTCCAAACGCCCTCTTGATAGTTTTTATTTTGGATTCATGACAGAGTTACATTTTGTTTTATTCAACTTCTGCAAGTAAAAAAATAAAAAACCAAAAAAGATATTTTCTGTTATAGTAAAGAACATTTTTGTTTTGACAATTACAGAATTATCATATGGCCTGACTTCAATAAATGAATCTATGAGCAACTTGTCGCCAACACCGCTGTCGTAGTTGCAGTGACACAGCCGAGCCACTAGCGCTTGCTTCCAAACACACACAACCTAAGAGCCTCTTGGCTTCCTCCCTCCATCCGTCCCGTCGCTGCAGACGCACGCGCCATTCCAAGCAGCGGTCGCCTGGCAACATGGCTCAGCCTCCCAAGCATATTTCCCAGTTCGCCGGAGGTATACACTTCCAGCTCCCCCTGTTATTTCATTACAGCTGAGAGCGGACGCGTGCGTGGGTTTCAGGTTTGGGTTTCTGCGGTTTTTTTTTTTCGTCTCCAGCCACCTGCTTTTATTGTAGCCTCCTCCCAAGTAGTGTTTGCCGGGGGAATATTAAAGAGATCGCTGCCGCTGAATGGGACATTAGAAACGTAATTAGCAAAGGGTTCAGAGCTAGGACATCGCCCCAAAAACAGATGGCCTCGCTAATTTCTATTTGCCTTGCATAGTTGTCCGGGCGCCACTTTTAGCACCCGTAGAATGCCGTGGCTTTTGCCTCGTGCTTGAGCCAAGGATCTCACTTGGAACCCTTGACGACGGGGAAGCCTAGATTGATGGCATCACCTCATGTTGGGTGTCCATGACTGCAACCGAACTGCTGCTTTCTGCTGCAAACTCTCGCCGAAACACGCCCGAGTACATCCCAATCAAACCTACACATCAAAACATGCACAGTACTTTTTGTGGATTTAAACATTTCAGTTGTAAATGTATCTTCATTGTTTTATCGCTCATATATCTACGCCAGTCACGTTTCGTGACGGAGTAAACAATGAAATGCTCTTCCGCCAGACGGCAGAGGAAGATTTAAATTCTCAAGCAACGTAACAATTTATTGTACTTCTCGTCATACGTAGTAAGAAGAAATGAAAATAGTAGAGTTCCTAAAAAAAAAAATTAATAAATAAAAATCTGTCTTTGATCTTAGCTACTTCTCTTGGGTCTGTTCCTTCTTTTGGAAGAAGTGGCGCATTGTTCATCCTTTGATGTGAACGCGGAGGTGTCATTATACCTCGGCATCATTAGGAAACGGTCTGACTCCCAAATTTGGGTGTGATTTATTTATTTATTTTTTTAATTGGGGTATTTTTCTCCATAAGTACTGGTCGAAGTCCAAACTTGCGAACGACTATGACTCCCGCCGCTATTGCAGAAAGGACAGTTGGTCATCATCAAACATAACAACAATGAAGCGCATGTCAACTAAGCAAGTGTTGGGCGCTGGAAATTCTTAACTCTTGCAATCATATTTCCAGGACGGCTACTTATAGAGAAAGTAGCAACCGAGTCATTAGCATCGAGATTCACATACTTTCCCCCCTTTGCACGACTGATGCTTGCATGTTATTTCAAGCACACTTTTTTTTTTTTTTTTGTCTGATGATGATTTGATCGCTCTCGATTGCCAATTTATGCAGAAATGTAGGTAATTCCAAAGGATTAGCATTTTTTTTTAAAAAAAATCTTGTAGCCCTTAACTGGTAACACTGCAGGATAAACGGGCGTAATGTTGTCCTTATCCTCATTTTTCTACCCTTCCCCGTGAGCGGCACATTTCTTGAAAGGTGCCAAGAGAGTAGCTCTATTTTATCTCCTCAAACATCCGCCTGATTAAACGTGAACAAACGGCGCGCCGATTAGCACATCAGGAAAGTGTGGCTACGCTGTCAATTCGCTGGGAGCTTAGCGGCGGCTGGAGAGGGAAAAAAATGTGAAAATGACGATTTCTTTGAAAGTGTGGAAAATGTTTTTACCCTTGTTGCATTTGGACGTTTTCTCCCACCGAGGAGAGAGCACCGCTCGACTGGATTTTGAAGCTTTCGCCTTCCATCTGATGCCTGTCAGTAACTGGGGGGGTATTGTGGATTAATTCGCTTGATTGATTCCTTACATTTGCATATTAATGAGAGTATTTGCAGCAGGTAGCACAAGGAAAAGAGAGGACAAAAATTGCGTTTCGGCATATTTATCACTTTGTGTGCATGCGTGTGTGTGTTAGCGTGTGCGTAGCGACTCGAGGTCAGTGTCTGCTTTTGCATGCATTTACATATTTTTACATGTGAATTTTGAGACTCCTTATCATGACTCCCTTTCACTTCTTATTACACCTTCAACTGGCTGCGGTTTGATTTTTTTAGTCTGAGGCTTAATAGAAACTCCGAGACGGCTTAATAGAAATACCGTCGTATGAATGACAAATGGAAATGGCTCGCGGCCTTTGGATTTCCATGAAAAACAGGAAACAAAGTGGAAAAAGTTGACCGATTAGCCGACTCAACTCTCCTGTGGGGTTTTGCTGTCGTAGCCTGAGGAGATTGTCTTGTCTTAATTGGGAAATTTTATTCAATCTTCTGACCGTTCGCCCCCCCCCCCC
>CAAKHF010009118.1:45127-56844 GCA_901007745.1 Hippocampus kuda
TGCTAATCTGAGCAGGTCGCTCCAGGGTCCCATTCAAGATGCGTTTACTACCCGGCATTTCTCCAGTGTGGGTGGGTGGGTGTGATGTCAGCTTTGTTGGCGGGGGGGTGGGTCGAATTTCCAGGTTACAGAGGCTTACGTACCACATCCTCACAATCGAGTTTTACTGAAGATACTTTGAACACAGGACAAGACTGGAGCGCTTTCATGATGGGATAGATAGCAGAAAAGGTGGAAAAGGATGAGCTCTTAGTGCTAAGCTCACCGGGGGATTAGCCGGATCGGCTGCAGTGATCGCGGGCGGCTGGTCTGGATAGTTGCGAGGCAAAGCGCGGCAAAGGGGGTTCACGGACGGGTTACGGCAGGCACCGGGAGGTCACGGGAGGAATATGGTTTGAGGAACATGCCGACGTCTGGTAGGGGTAAGAAGGCTAAAATTGTGCATGTGCACGAGGCTCTGGCTTCTTCCCTGGCATTTGATGGGGACTATCTTTAGCTCGGCAGAAGTGTCGCTTTCCGCAAAGGGGGCTCCACATGGCACCACGAGGCCCTCGTTCTCTATCCCCTCACCCTCCCTAGTCTCAAACCCTAAATCTGGCTAATCCCAACCCAAACTCCTCATCTCACCAATTTCCTAAACATCCATATTCTTTTCCCCAAACCTCTTTAACTCATTCACTCCCAAAGACGTTTTTAAACGTCTTTTCAGACTTGGTCCAGAATTGGCTGGTACTGAATGAGTTAATCCTAACTTTTCCTTCATTCTAAATTCTTCCAAACCATGACCCCTAACCCTTAATCCTCCTGAACACTAACTCTCCCTTATCTTGACCCTCACACCACTCACCCTAACTCCGAACTCACTTACCCGGATCTTCACCCCGAACTGCACCCAACGATTTCCCTTCCTCTAAATGCCTCCCTACCCTCCCTAACACGAACCCTCTGTTAACATTCATTCAAATGTCTATTTTATATTACATTTTTAATGAATGAATAAGAGTTAATTGCAGGCAAAACCCATTTTTTATCGCTGGGGTATACAGATGGTATGTCTTAGATTGCAATGCCAGCAATGCATTGTAAGGGAGCAAGCCTCTGCAAAGGACAATCGTCTTTTTTTTTTTTGTATTTATTTTTTTTCCAAGGAGGGGAAAAAAAAAGCTCCAGTCAGCAGATATACACCATAATTTATTAGGTTCTCTCTCGGCCAATGCGGCATACTTTGCCCCGATGTCTTTTTTTTTTTTTTTTTTTCCTGCTGATTCTGCCTCAACACCACAAAGCAAACAGAGGCGTTATTGTCAACAAAGTTGGACTAATAAACACAAAGCAAGCAGTCACATGTCGAGTCAGGGTGCGATTTTTCTGCTAATTGGATTACATTTGATATATTTTCCCTGTAAGTTTATTATTTTGGTCATGGTTATTGAATGGAGCCAATGAGACAATTCCTCACCTTGAAAACGATTTTTTTCCCTTTTCTTGTTCAAATTAAAACCCAAATGGTAAGCAGACAGTAAAGCGAAAGTAGCCGAAAGTCCATCCTAATTCATTGCTCCGTTGTGTGTTGCCCTCTGCCATTGTTTATGACACACGTCAGCCGCCGGCCATTTATCTTAATGAGAGCATTTAACTCACAGCTGAACTTGGACCCAAAACATCCCCGGCGTAAACGTCCCGCCAGCCATCGAGGAATACGTCCGGGCCCCATCGGTGAAAGCTTAATTAGTTCGAAAGGAGATTAAATTATACGCAATTATTATGATAATATTTTCATTTTCTGGCCGATAACGGGAGTGAGCGTTTGCGAGCGAGTGTGTTTGTCGGGAGAGAGCAATCTCACTGGGAACAGTCCAAGTTATCTAGGCGTGACATCACAAATCCTGACGGCAACAAAAGACCGAGCCACGTTCTCCGTGACATCCTTCTTTAATTATAAGAGCTGTTTGCGGTGGGTTTCCTGTGTCTGTCGCCACATTTTCACCAAATGGTTTGTTTTCGGAACATACGTGCTATAAAATGGCCCAAAATAGCCAGCCAGCGTTCTGTTGGCCAGCCCAGAAAGAAATACAGGGGACAGGTGGGCCGTATCATTTGTAGATGAGGAAAAAAAAAAAAAAATCAATAAATAAATAAATAATGTCGATGTCGAATGAAATTAAATGACACATTTTAAATATTTGTGTATTGATAATTCAATTTGAATTAGTGAACCAATATTTGATCAAATGAATTAAAAAATATGTAAATATATACATATTATTTTAGGAACACTTTAATCTTATTAAAATATTCAACAAATTATTAAATGAAACAAATGAATTTTTTTAAAAAGTCTATTAATGCAACAGATAACGCAGGACTTGTAAGTGCTTGGTGGGCTGCCTCCTTCTGACTGGGGTGCTGGCGGCAAGTCGCCTTTCAAGATATTACCACGCGTTTAACACCGGGAGTGACCAGAACGGGTCGGTTTCCTCTCAAAAATGCTTCCAGAAAGAGTATTTTAGCACGATACATTCAACCGCAGGGAACTAAATGCTCAAATTGTTCTGTTGGCACGCGACTTTTTGTCTTTTTGACACGATTTCATCGATATTCAGTGTGAAAGGTTCGGGAGCAATGAGGGCTGGGGTTCGAGGGAACTCTCATGTCAGAGGCAGGACAGCGGTTGTGTGAAAGGAGATAGCAGAAAAATCCGGGGCCGGGATGATACGTTTTGACTTCTTGGAGCATCCAATGTAACGCTTCTTTGAGAAAGGCACAGGCTGATAAATCCCGGATCTACTGTGCTACGCCAATTTTGCAGAAGCTCCTTATGTGATAGGGGCTTGTGGTAAAGCCGGACTCTTCATGCGGCGGACGCTGCAATGTTTTTGAAGGACGGTGACGGGACTTAATGGAGACTGACGAGGGTTGAGGTAAGAACTTGTGTGTTGACGCTGACGTTCTCTACCGTTTTGGGAATGCCCCTACCCAACTGCCACGTGATGTGCATATGTATATTGTTTGAGTTTTGCATATATTACTCCAGTCAGGCTACACAGTGGCATCGAAAAACAACCCTTGAATTCCCTCCCCCCCAATCCTCTTCCCCACCTACACAAGTTCCCTACCCTGAGGGCAAATAGGGCATCTCGTTGTGGTAGTTGTAGTCCGGGCAGACTTTCTGAACCAGGCGATAGTCCGTGCTGTAAAACGAAATGTAGATGCAGATGACTTTGAAAGGCTTTGAGCAAATCCAGGATACGTGGCTCTGGATCTGCTCCTGGAAGCAGGTCTTGGACGGGTCATAGTTGCACAGCGAAGTGCGCTTGCTGCGGTCCACCTTCTCATAGTCCACGCGGCAGTTGAAGATCTTGGAGTCCTTGGGGTAGACCACACTCTGGCGCTCCAGGTCGAACTCCACCGCTTTGACAGGCGGCACCAAGCTCACTGAGATGTTGCCCTGGCCCGTGGAGTTGTGGCGGAAGTAGACGCTGAAGGTGCCGTTGCCGTGGTCCACAATCTTGCCGGTGATGAGCAGATTCAGCCGCACCGTCTTGATGTTGGAGTAGAAATCCCCCCAGCCGAACATCTTTTTGAACTTGCCCGTCTTGACGATGGGCCGCCGCTTGACCCGGGAGCCCGAGGTATCTTGTTTGAGCAGGTCACTGCCCAGCATCTCCCAGAACTCCTGCTTGGAAAACTCCTGCTTGGAGAAGGCAGCCGGCGTGCGGTAGGGCAGTTCGAGCGAGGTGGCGTTGGCGGCCCGCCCTCTGCCATGAAGCATCCAGCGGCTCAGTGGCGAGAGGGTCGCCTGGCTGCTCAGGAGGCCCACCGTCTTGGAGGAGTCTCCCGAGGTGCTCTTGGCGCTCGAGGAGTCGTCCTCCTGACTCAGGGCCACCTGGAACCAAGCGGGACAACGGACGGAGAAACACGGTTAGAGCAAAGTCGGGCAACTTTGCAAATGTAGGACCTGCTTGACCTTGAGTTTGCTTGAACTTGTCTGTTTACATTTGAAAATGTGAATTTTCAACATCGTGTGCCCTTTGTTTTGTTTTAGAATTTTTTTTGCCTTTTTTTTGGTACCGTTCGCAACCCTGGTGCGTAGCCAGCTACGATGCTGAGTGCAGAGGCCACCTCATGAAACGGATATTTTGTGTGGCCCAGGAAGATTGTATGAGCTGGTGTATGCCTTGAATTGATTTATTTCAAATTTTGTAGCATTTTGACAAGTTTGATTTCTCCCACAGTAACTTGGGACGATTTTCAAACTTGAAAACTTGAGGCTGCATTTTTGTATTATCAATTTAATTTGACTTCACTTTGTCTCGTCGGCCTTGCTTCTCGCATCACCTTCAGCCTCTTTTCATGTTCAGGTGTTTCTTACGTTGTCTCGTCAGTCTGTTTGTATTCAGTTCCCTGTTTTCGATTCGTTGCCTAATGTCACGTGTCCTTGTGTCGTGTCAGCTGTCGTCCGTGGCGGTGAGATTGTTCCTCGTGTTTTTTTGTCACTTTGTATTTCAATTAGTTGGCACGTTGCGTTATACGGTTATGAGCTGTGCCGCGCTGCCCCATTACTTTTTATTTGCCCGTGTCTTATGATATTCCCCTGTAGTCCTGCCTTCCTGCTTCCTTGCACTTGGGTCCACCTACCTCGTTTGCCTGCACACCACTCGGGCAAACACCCCCTTTGCCCAAAGCGTGACAATGTGACTTACCTCCGGTTATTAGCAATGGGCTAAGGAATGCGGCACGAAAATAAATTACAGATTTAATCAATATTTAATTTACCGTTCTCACCTCCCGTGGGGGTATCGGTGACATTTGATCAATGTGATACTGTATAACGTGTATAAAGGGTACAAACTTCGCGGGTATTGCATTCTTTTGTTTAGATCGGCTGCAGGACGGGGAAAAAAACAATCTCTGGTGTGAGTTATTCCCAGAACACTCCTGCAATGGAATGCCGGCGATGCCCTGAGGGATCCTGCAATTGATTCAGAGACCCAAAAAAAAAAAAAAAATCCGAAATTCAAGGTCCGTTAGCCTCGCGGTCTTTGGCGGTTGGGTCGATATATACGCCAGGGTGGGCTATAATCCTGTTAAACAATAAAGCTGTGCTATTAAGAAACGCTCTCCAAAGGTGTTTCTCACACGTCGATGAGCCCCGTCCGCAGGCGCATTTACAAATCTTCATCCGAGGCAGCGCAGTAAAATGCTCATAAAATTGATCTTTCAGGGTTTTTTTTTTTTCTTCCACCTCTCGTATGTTGCAGCCTTTAGCATACGCCCGTTTGCAGTGTTGATGACCTATCACGTATACAGGGAAGCTCTTGGTTGCCCGCGCTATTTACGAGTTAGCCTGTGAGCTCAGTTTTGCAGCCTGGTTTCAATTTGTCTGAGTGGAAGTTTGATGAGACAAAATCAGACTATGTTAAAACTCCAATACAGTGGGGCCATTTTTATTTATTAATTTGATTGTACCACAACAACCAGAATTAGAATGCTCATTTAATATCGCTAAGCGCTCTCTTGCATAAAAATTACAATTCAAGGATGTCACCAAACTGCTGAACACCAAACCGCCAGTCTAAGTTCAAGAACTCACTTTGTGCAATTTTTTTCCACAAAAAATAAGATGCATAAAAATAATTAAAATCTTCATTGTCCATCAAGGGGCCACTTGAGGCTGCCAGTTGCCCCTCCCTGATTCAAAAACTGCGTGTAGGAAAAAGTAGCTTGCAGTGAACAGTAGTTGGAATCACTGTGTGTATTCTGGATCGGAGTAACATGAAAAAAACAAAAACAAAAACACATCAATTAAACTTAATCCCGCTTCCTTAAAATCTGCTTCCTGGTTTTGTTCTTTTAGCAGCCACAAAATCCCATCTGTATGTCTGAATTTAACAACGGAAGAACCCCTAACACTTTGTAACTGGGAATGGGCAAGCTAGAAAAGGTCACTCGAAGATCATCCTTTCTTCCTTGAACTAAAATCCGAAAAGAACAAACTCGCAGATTCATACGATGCGCAGGGGAAGCCGTTTATCGCCTCAAAATATTTGGGTTTGGAGCATCAAAGTGTTGGAAGACGGGCAAGTGGGGTACAAAGGGAGAAAGCCTTCATATCCAATTAGCACATGCAGTCTTTTAATGAAAAGAGGAAAAGAGGCGGCCGAGAGATGAGACATCGACGCTGCGCTCAGCGGTGGCTTTTTAAACCGAGTGTGAACGCCCCAGCAGAGTAATGGTGGATTATTCCACCGTAATGATCCATATTAGCAGGTCATTTGCGTCGAAAGCTGCTGTGATGACGCCGTCCTCTGGGAGCGGGTTGCGAATTTACTCACTAAAATGTTAAGTGACGCAAATACAAACAGGTGCGTGTGGTAAAAGAGTGTGTGTGTGGGAGAGGGGGGCAGCAATTCAAACGCACAGATGGGCCATTTTTAGAAAAACGTAAGTTTATGTAAAACGTTTTTAAAATAGCATTCTACTTAAAAAAAAACAATGATTTAAAGTTAAGGTATACATGTTCGAATGTAATATACACGTTCAGCAGTGCTGTGAGATACAAGTGACCCAATTTAAACGTTTTTTGAGAGTTGTCGATCGTTTCCCAGCTAAACTTGAGATACAAGCGCTATGATAGCAAGTGACTCAAGTCAATTCACAACAAGCAGCAATTTGGCAGATGATATGAGTCAATATTCTTCTAAAAAAAGAGGCTTCGGGGTGTTTATTGCCACTCTTAGCTGGAGGCTAAGAGTGGCAAACTCAACATAATTGAGTCAAACTCAACATTGAGTCAAACTCAACATAAAACAAAGAGAATTACATGTTTATTTCGCACAGCTACAGTACGTTGCCTTCGCTAGGCCAACGTTAGCTGAAAGCTAATGACTTGGCTCAGCCCCAATCTCAGCTCATTCTAATCAAGTCATATCAGCGGTGAGAAACAAGTTTCATTGCGAAATATGTCCATAAATGCATCGACAAGAATTGTGTGCTCACAACCACTTCATCCATCACTGAATAACAAGTGCCATTACGATGCACTGCGTATGTGTGGGCCATATCTAGCCCGCTGGCCATACTTTGCTCACCACGGGATTAGCAGGTAGTTTGCATGTAATGCGCCACCGGCCGCGATGATGGCGTCTTATGGGACACGTTTTGTGAGTCCTCACCTAAATGATAAGCGATGCAAATATAAAGTGTGCGTGTGTGGATATGATGCCGCAATACATTATGCATGCGTCTCCGTGTGTGCTCCGCTTCCATCTACTATCTTGAAAGCAGCAGCTTCCTCAGGGATGATTAACTCAGATTCGTTTCTATTCCGCCGATCCGAGGCGGCCGGCCGGATTTGTTCCGACGCGCCGCGGACGGCGGGCTGCTATCGATTTTCTGTCTTGCCGAAAAAAAAAAACCTCGGGATTTCCTCTCATAACAACAGCGAGGAATTCCCGCCGTTTTGCTCTTTGGTCACAGATGAGAGGATTCCCACTTTTTTTTCTTCTCCCCCGTTATTCTTCTGTAATCTCGATTTCCGGGAGGCATGGCCTGTCCTCTTAATACCTGTCAATCAAATGGCTCTGACATGAGGTCATAACCAGACTGTGGTAAAAAATTGTAGTTTATTGTCTTAGGAGGGCCCTGTTTTTTTTTTTTTTTTTTTGTCGTGCGAGGTGTAAAATATCCTACTCCGTGATCAAATTCCAACGTCGACAAAAAAAAAAAAAAATGGTTGAGAATAGCTCCTTATGCGTGTGAAAGTAACAAGTGTAATCTTTTATGTTGCAAGGCACAATATCATTTAAAGGCAATGCAGCATCTGTGTGCACAAATTTCACTGTTTAAAAAAAAATGCACGTAAATCTGTTTTCCTTTCATGTTCAGCATTCACACCTTGCCGTCAGAGTGCTGTGGAAGCCCGTTTGGCATTTATTTCCACTGAAGTCGCAGCATTCTGAGGTCCGTTTCCGAGTGAGAGGTCTGAAATATCCCACTCGGGGAAGCCAAAACAAAAACAGCGGTTGCGATTAGCTTGTTTTTGTGCGTGAAGACTACAAATGGAATCTTGTTTGAGAGTTAACCAATGTTTTACAGCATCAGGTCTTTTAAAAGTGAATATTTATTTATATCAGTTTGACTTGATGTCTGTCGTAAAAATTGCTTTGATTAATTCTCACGTATCACTCCCAAATTTGGGAAAGGTGGGTTTTCGTTATCCGTAACCAATAATCGTCAAAATTGTAAAGAATAAAGTCATGAAATATTTCATTCTCACCCTACTGATACAAATTAAGTTTTCCAACCATATTCAAATTTCTCGCAGTGTACCAGCATATCATTTTTCTTCTGAACATCATTTTGCTCCGAGCTGTTTTTTGTCGCATTTTTAAAAGGGACTTTGCCGACATTTTTAGACTTCCTCGATTTCTGGAGTACAGTGTCATCATTCCTCGTGGAGTCTCCGAGGAAGAAGCAGAATAATGGGCTTTGTATGAGGACAGCCGTATTTTTCCTCTAAGTAGAGTTTAATTCGCCTCCCGTGCTTTTGTCTTTCATTTGCATGTGTTTGAAGAGTTTCCATCCCAGCGGAATGCTGAATCATCTTAAAAAAGGGTCGCCGCTGTGGCCCGACACCTTTTTTTTTTTTATTGTTGAATATTACAACGGGCATTACTTTTATGCTTTTAAATCCTTCCGTAAAGAATGCACACGGCTACAACTTTGTCGCCACTTTGCATTTAAGCGTGGCAGGGGGAGTATATGAGGTGTTAAGATTTAACCATCAGCAGCATGCTTTCTAACTTTCACTTGTGCACTGTAAGCAAAATGGGATGGGACGGATTGCTTCATGTAGGAATGCAAATAGTGGAGAGCAGACCTCTCACACGACCCGGACAATACTCATCAACCTGTCTGATTTGTATTATTTTTTTTAACATTTTCGATTTAAAAAAAAAACTGATGTGCAATGAACATTAACTCCAATGACATCCAAGAGGCTTTTCTTCGTTAGCTAGTTAGCCTATCTTCTTCTCCCCTTTTCCCTTTTTGGGTGGTGTGGAAGCCCTGTGGCACATTGTTGCCACTCACAGGTCAGTCTGGGTACTGCACCAATTTTTTATTTTTATTTTTATTTTAACTGGTGTGTTTGAATGTGCTGTGCTTTGGTGGTCACCTAGACCAGTGTTGCGTACATGTTTATTATATTTTACACAACTCTCCACCAAACAAAATACGAAGGAGCTGGTGGCACTTTACCCACAGATTTACTTCGAATGAAACTGGGCCTGTTTAGTTGGCAGTGAAAAATTCTGTTGTATGAATGAAAACAGCTTGTCACGCTTGGCTCACCTGAAAATAACGGTTACAAACAGTACATTTACCACTCACTAAATTGGTGAGTCACTGTCAAAAGACAATTTTCTACAAGTAAATCCCACTTTTCACAGGAGATAGGACAGCGCCCTGCTTTGAAACACAAAAGTGTGATATTTCAAATGTGCCTTGGCTCATTTCAGGTTGACGAACACTCCCTCGACTATGCGAATACACATTGTTGTTTGTGTCTGTGGGCTACGGTTTTGCCATTTGTCACATGCGCTGAGGCTTCCCGCGAAAGACGCGAGGCAGGCGGCGACGTGTCCGTTGCTGGCGGTAATTGCGAGTCATTCAGCTTGAGTGATCGGCGGCCCCCGGGCCCCTATACTCTCTGCGGGGAGCGCAATCTCCCCCGGCCCTCCCCCAGCCCCGGCTGGCGATTACCAGCCTGTTACTGTGAAAGCGACAGCGCTTTAACGCCACTTCCCGCGGCTTGCGGGGTCACGCTCGGCATAAAATAGCACGAGCGGGAGAGGAAACGTTTAAGTGGGATCTGAGCCATCATTTCTGCTCAAGCAGGTGATGGCTGACAAGCCATAGTGTCAACCAGTCAAACATGCTCCATAATTATCACATTATTTGGCAATTAACTATAACTGTCGTGCAATTTAGTTTCATACAGGGTGGGAGTTCGTTTCAGCTGTTCGAGCCCACATTGGGCTTTTCTCATCTTTTTTCACCTCATTGGTGTGTACTGTATTTCTGAACCTCAGTCTGTCTCTTCTACTGTCTAAACATGGACACGGATGCTCCAGTTCGCACTGGCTCGTAGCCATGGCTCCTGTTTAAATTGAAATCGGCTGCTAGTGCTACATGCTAACACAACGGTAGCTACCAGAGCGTGACCAGACAGTGATCTGAAGATGTGTGATGGGCTGCGACAGAGCAAGAAGGAGATCATGTCAAACCCGTCTTTGCGTCTGTCGTTGGGTCTGTTCCCAATAAGATGGACAAGCTCACTGGGCTGTCATGAGAGGGACCTTCCCGACGCGAGCCTGCCGCTGTTTGCGGAATCGTGGCTGGCAGCGCGGTCACTGGACAAGTCTTGAAACCAATGTTGTTTTTGAAACAATGTAAATTTCACCTTTGCGGCGACTAACTAGGGTTGGGTATTGAGTCGAGTAGAACCAGAATTGTCATTCCGCTTTTTCCCGGATTATAAAAACTGCCCAACCCGAACGTTGAATAGGAAATGTGTGTGCGCGTGACTGGCAACAATAACGCACGGGACACTAAGACTAAGGTGCCAAACACGCATGTGGCGGAACTTTGTAAAAATAACAAATAATTACAATGAAATAATTTAAATAACAAATCTGCTCAGTGCAACACATCATGAAATAATAAATAAAAGGCTAATAGCACTTCAAGTATGATGAAACTATCTTGAGGATCATGCGATCGCTATTCAGTCGTTGAGTTAGCTGAGCAGTAGTTGAGTTAATGATTTCCAGTCTGTATGTCGCTTCACATGTCCATCAACGGAGCAAATGAAGTGATGGAGGCTGACAGTGTGTCTGGTGAGAGCTGAAAAGCTGCTCCTGGTCCCCCGGTCCCGGGGAGCTGAATAAGTGCTCGCTTGTCGTCGCCGTCGCGCTCAAATCTTCATCTCTAATACGACATCAATTTTTAATTAAAGAGCGGCGCAGCTCAGATGTCTTAAGTGTCGGCCTGGCCGCTTTATTCGCTATTCTCCCGCGCGTCTAATAAGCTCGCCATGGGAGCTCTCCCATGTTGCACGATTAAAAGTCAGAAAACGGCTTTTGCCCTTCGAACTAATTATTCCTCTGCATTGTGTGCAGGAGAAAAAGGTAATTTCAGTCGAAACATTTGACTCCTGATGAATTATTAATTTCTCCTTACTCAGGGGGTTGGGGGTTAACACACCTTGTCATTTTCAACTCTTCACCCGCTGTGTTCCGCCATTGTGCGGTCCCCGAAGACCGAGTCGTTTTGCATGCTCGGCAGGGCGACCGCTTCTGAATTGGCTATCACGGTGATACGATATCGATCAGTCGTCGGAGATCGGGAAGGGACGACAGCGGGGTCTGTCCCCTGATGGGAAGCGGTTTTCAACGATACTACGGCTGCCTGCTGACTTCTAAAATTCAACATATTTTTCCCAACTCAGTTTCTGTAGCATTGGAAAAAAAAAAAAAGAAAATTGTACAGTATTGTTTTCTTCATTCCTTTGTTTTGCAATTTTGAGACAAACTCATCTGAGAGATTTTTGTCCACTGGCACAGTAAATTGTGTGTGTGTGTGTGTGTGTGTGTGTGTGTGTGTGTGTGTGTGTGTGTGTGTGTGTGTGTGTGTGTGTGTGTGTGTGTGTGTGT
>CAAKHF010009121.1:6194-29919 GCA_901007745.1 Hippocampus kuda
TTGAGCTTTACCCATGTTGACAATTACAGGCCTCTCTAATCTTTTCAAGTAGGAGAACTTGCACAATTGGTGGTTGACTAAATATTTATTTGCCCCACTGTATATATCCTGCCTTTACACCCTGAGGTGACAATGCATTATTCATTCATTCATCTTCCGCACCGCTTCATCCTCACTAGGGTCGCGGGGGGTGCTGGAGCCCATCCCAGCTGTCTTCGGGCAGTAGGTGGGGGACACCCTGAATTGGTTGCCAGCCAATCGCAGGGCACACAGAGACAAACAACCATGCACGCTCACACTCACACCTAGGGACAATTTAGAGTGTTCAATCCGCCTGCCATGCATGTTTTTGGAATGTGGGAGGAAACCGGAGCGGCTTGCAATTAGACAAACTATAAAATATTTGAGCCTTTACACATCATTTTCCCTCACAATTGGGAACTCTAAGCTTACGACCCACTAGAGAGATCCAGCACCTAACTGTGATCACTTCACATAATCCGAGTAGAATACGTCCAAAATCTGAATTGCATATTTAATTGCAAATGATATGCTTGTACAAATTCAAGTCAATACCTTCTTTACAATATATACAGTATAATACATTGTGCAACATGCATGAACAACCAGTATCGATGCTGTAGTCTTTGGTACTATAGTGATTACACAATTGCATATTTCTTTTTTAAAATACTTATCTAACGTGATCAATCAAAATTATTAGCACTATTAACAGCTGGTGTATTGGCCATCAATCATGGAAGGGTACATCATGCTACTGTGTCGACCTGGTTGAAAAAAAACCCATTCAAGTCAAATTTTAGTTAATCCAGCATTGACTCAATGTTTGTGCCAAACAAAATACAATTGCATGGAAGTTGTTTTTTTTTTTTTTTTTTTTTAAGTGAACATTTGGGTTGGTAATAGAAAAATATTTGGCAACAAAGAATATGACAGTAGAAGATGCTACGAGCTGATTTTAGGTCTTGGCACTTTCGTCTGCTTCCAAACTTGAGATTTCTGCCTGCCCACTCTCCCCAAGAAGACACAGCAGTTTCTTGTATGCACTTCTGTTGAAGCAAAAAGGTGAACTTGTCAAATCAAGCAACAACAATGCAGTGGATTTGTGCGCTTGTTCACCTTAAGGTGGCGTTCTTGCCCAGTCCTTTCTTGTGTTCATTGTTTCTCAGAGCAAGAGACAGGGTGGGAATCAGGGCTTCAACAACAGGGGGATCTAAAACAGCCACCGTCTCGAGAACGGTGTAAATCTGCCTGTCATACACTCTCTCATTCTCTGCCACAAATGACCTTGGAACATAAAAGAGAAAAACGGTAAAATCAGGAAGTGCAAGCCAAGCCTACTGACTGCAACACATTAATAACGGTTACCTTAAGACCGACAACAGCTGCTCACACGGTCCTTGGACACACACTGCAGCACATCGCTCGACCACAAGTTGTACTGCATCCGTGCTTGTCTTCCTCACTGCACAAAAATATCAAGCATGGGATGTCACCGAAAAATAATTTCCAGTTGAGTGAGAAATGAAGACATCTTGACAGCAAATTGATAGATTAAACATAGGGTAAAGTTCATGTTTCAATAGTTGAATTCAAAAAGTGAAAGCCATTGTTTTTCATTTAGAATGTATACTTTTTCGAGAGGCCAATTGCTGCCAATATCATATAAAAAAGCATTCTGATTGTTGATGCAACATTGTCATTTCTTGAGATGAATATGTCGTCTTCATTCGCCGTAAACCATCTTCCTCAAAATTATAAAAATAAAATCATGAAATATTTCACTGTGTGTGTAGTGAGTCAACATAACGAGAGCGGCGCTCTTTGAGTTGAATGACTAAAATGAACAAAATGTCCATCCATCCATTCATTTTCTATGGCGCTTGTTCTGATGGTTTTTGCCGAGCTGGAGCCAATCCGGATAACTTCGGGCGAGAGGTGCGGCACAGCCCGCACTGATTGCCAGCCAATCACAGGGCACATAGGCAAACAACCATTCACACTTACAATCACATCAATGCATAATTCGTCTAGAAGTGTCAAAAGTCCTTTTTATCACCTACCACATGGAAATGACGATGTTTGCCAGAGAACTGTTATGACCGTAAAAATCATAAAATGTATAATCACCTCATACATAAACAAAATTGACCCAAATAGAACTGTTTCCCTCAATAATCTAATTGATTGGCGGGCACCTGTAGCGTAAAAATTGGAAGCAGTCAACAAGCCCTAACCAACTGAAGCTCACCCTGAGGGTCATTGACCAGCATCAAGCAGCGCAGTAGAGCAGGAAGCGGCAGAGTGAGGAGGTCGGGGTCTGAGTCGCTGTTGCGTCTCAGAAGTTCCAACAGGAAAAACAGGACTGATGCGAGGCGAGGTGGAGGACAATGACCTTGGAACTGAAGGAAGCTCCCGCTAATCGCAGAAAAAAAAAACGTTTTGACGTAAATTAGAGCAGATTTGGGCAAGCCATTCCAAACTGATGTGGGAGTTGAAATTCAAACTTAGAGCAGATTTCATGTCGACTGACCAGAGGACCTGCAGGATGGTCCTCCTCAGCGAAGCTCCGGTGCCGTTTGGGATGGGCTCGCATGCGCCGAGAAGCACGGGATGATTGGCGATGCTGCCCAGCAAAGCTGAGGCGGGAAGGAAATGGTCAAGATATCTACGGATGATGGAGTGGAGCTGCTGCTTCAGGTACACTCCTTGCGACGGGGCTACACTAGAAGCCACCGACAGACCCTGCAGGAATTTTAGTACAGGCATCATTTTCTCTGCTCCCAAAAAATATCTTGAATGTTCCAGTCAGACGGTGAGAGTTTTCTGGTACATTAAGCTTTAGGCATATACAGTATGTCTGTTTATAGAGGCCAACTTTTCTTCTGATGTTGTTTTTTCAGATTATATAGCGATCTGGTTCGTGCACGTTGGACCCAAACCTGTAGATAGAGTGGCAGGCTGTTTCTGAGAGCTGTGTCTTGCTGAGTGAGGTTCTGAGGGAGGAGCAGCCGATCCACAATGCGGAAGAGCAACTGCTGCGCCTTGGATGTGACCAGCAGGGGGCTCCAGTGCTTCACGACGCAGCCTGGCTCACAAGGTCCAAGAAAGACAGGCAAACAAACGAGTGACGGTTTCCTGACCCCGCAGGTCAAGACATTGCTATACACACACATACTCCTGAATTGTATCATGTGACTCTTACCGAGTGCCCAATAGGCCAGCTGAATTCCTTTCTGATTCTTGCTGACCAAAGAGGGTTTAATATATTTAAGGACGTCTCCCAGGTAGTCCAGAGCTCTGGTCACCATGGCTGAACGCTCAGAAGAAACCTGCAGTGTGCCGTAGACTCTGCCTACAGCCTGACACAAGCGAGAAGCAGATAAGCGAGTTTGGAAACCTTTACATCAAGGCGCTGCGTGACTGTCGGGCAAAATTTCACAGGGACATATGCAGAATACATCTCTCATGTATGAGTGTTGTACATAAAAGGTCCAGTTTGAATTTCGACGAATGTGTCGGCCTTATTTGTGTGAGACTTGCAGTTCTCAGCAGGAGGTTAAAAAAATTTTTTAAAAAAAAACCCTTCCCCTGAAATCTAAACACATGCTTGGTTGCTTTAGCTACAGAAGAGCACATCTATCAATGATGAGTGTGCGTTACCTCAACAAACAACTCCAAGGCTGAAGTGGGCGTCGTCATGGTGGCTGGAAGAGAGAGGTTCGCTTTCCGCAGAAGACTCTCCACCTCGGGAAGCATCAGCATTAGGCGGGTCAGTTCACACAGCTGCTCCTCCATAGCGAGTCCTGTATCGGAAGTCAGGCACAAACACCACCAGGGTTTCAAATTCAGATCTAAAACAAAACTCAACTCAACTGTATTTAGAGAGCACTTTAAAGCAGCCATCGCTGCAGACAAAATGCTGTACATGGAGCAACTATCATATATACAACAATAAAGCAATAAATCAGGAACAAGGACGGTCGAAAGCACCAAACAGTTGAGTCAAATGCCAAAGAATACAAATGAGTTTTGAGGCGGGTTTTAAAGATGGGCAGCGAGGAGGCTTGCCGAATGTTCAGTGGGAGGTCATTCCAGAGAGAGGGGCCAGCAACGGAAAAGGTTCGATCCCCTCTGAGCCTCCACTTAGTTCTTGGTACTTCTAATAATGACTGGTCCGCAGACCTGAGGTGCCGGGCAGGTGTGTAGGGGCGGATGAGCTCAGAGAGGTAAGGTGGCGCGAGGTCATTTAAAGATTTGAAAACAAATAATAGGATCTTAAAAAGAACTCTAAAATGTATGGGGAGCCAGTGAAGGGATGCCAGAGTAGGAGTTATGTGCTCCCTCTTACGAGTACCAGTGAAGAGGCGAGCAGCGGCATTCTGGACCAGCTGGAGACACTTAATGGAGGATTGGCTGACTCCAAAGTAAAGTGCATTGCAGTAATCGAGCCGGGATGTGACGAAAGCACAAATTACTGTCTCAAAGTGCTCATGAGAAAGGAGCGGTTTCACTTTAGCCAGCTAAACAATCACGATATCGCCAGTCGTTACATTCCTACAACTTATTCAGTTGAGCTTGGACTGGAAGGTTGTATTCCAGAATCATCTCATGTGAAAAGTCGTTTGAAAGTTTAACCCTGAGATGCGGGCAACTGAATTATCCAGTCCAAGACGGGAAAGAGAAATTTCCAGGTCGGTCACCATAGTAACAGATCCTGTGAACCTGACCTGCTCACGAAATCTAAAATGATATGATATGACTGAAAGCATTTTTGGAGGTCCATTAATAACTCTGGAACACAGACGAGTGCACGAGGAGAAGGTGTGCAGGAAATGCCCACATTTTAAGGTTGCTCCACCCACAGCGTGTATTTGGCTTGAGCGTTAATGACAGATTTGAGTTGGGCGGCAGCAGCCAGAAAAGCTGCACACTTTTCTGACCTAAGCACATGGGAGAACATGGCCACCTTGGTCTACGAAGCAGTGAATTGAATGTGGAGATAAAATTGTGTTCAAAAAAAGATTTCTCATCTTAATATTTATCGAATGGATTGTCCAGTGTCGATTAGTATGAATACAATCTCAGGGAGGTCCAAACCACGTCCGAGCAAAATATGCTTTGCCTGTCTGAATTTGATGTCTCATTTGAAGCTGTTCCAAGGAGGCTACTCCAATGCAGGACTGCATCTAAATGAATGTCAGATTTTATTCGGCAGTGCCTTTCAGCTCTGATCTCAAGTGCAACTAAATATTAAGTAGGTGTATGACATAATAGCTTGTCCAAACTGATGTTGTTGACCTTCGCTGCCAAGGCATTGCTGTTTTTTTTCCCTCCGAACAGAATGTATTTTCACCGTCACTATGCACTAAAACCTCCAACTACAAGGGGGAATTAAGTAAATTAAGTTGAATTTTTTTTTCTCTCTGTTGCCATGGTGAATCGACATATGCTTACATGGTCGTCAAAGCCTTTTGTTGTGGTGTTACACATGAGATTGAATTCTGCTTAGTTAAACTATTGTACAAATACATTTTCGCTCTCAATTTTGCCGCTTCTACAGTATGTAACAGTAGCATGACATCCATCCATTTTCTAATTGATGACTTCGGGCAAAAAGCGGACTTAAACCCCGGATTGATCATGAGTCGCCAACAAGACCTTTACGAATGGGTGGGAATGAATACCACATCAGCTGCACAAAACAGTCATGACGGTCAGTAGTTTTGTGCTTTATGAAGTAGAACACACAAAAAGGAGTGATAAATTACTCAAGAACACACAGTAGAATTGGAGAATAAATGAAACCTTGGGAGAAAAAATTGCTTTTACCTGCTCTGCTTTCAGATCCACCAAGGTGTTGCTGTAGAATACATCGGAACCAGGCCCTGACTGACAGACTTTGTGACGACGCTGACAGAATGACGCCACGATCGCCGGTGAGTGACTCCAACAGCTCTCTGAAAAAAACAGATGGTCAAAGGGCTTCAAAGGTTTAAAAGCAACCATTATTTGGTGCCACACAGTGAAGCCGGGAAGAACAAATGGCCGCTAGCTGATTATTTTGCGTGAACACTCATTAATTAGTACGTGACAGGCCACACTGGAGGGGATTTTCATCAAACAAGCTTTGGTATGGTCGCAGTGGGCAGTACCTGTTTTGGAGTAGATGCGGAAGGTAGCGCGTGACAAGAAGTGGATGAACCATGTCATCCCAACCAAAGTATTGCATGATGGACTGCACGGGAGTGGGTTGAAGGTCCTGGGGGGCAGAGGCGGGCAGCTCGAATGCCAGAAGAGTGAAGCCTGAGGGCATAACAGAGTCATTCAGAATAATAAAGATGCCCATGTGTCAGCTCGTATATGCAAGATCCGTGCGCCATCTTCTGTTTCTGTCATCTACTGTCACAGTTCCAAATTGACCTTCCTCACCCTTCATTTATGAAAAATTCTTCAATCGATTCAAAAGGCAACAAAATTTAATTTGGCCTCAACTCTTCTCTCAGATTGTGTTTCAGCCTGTAGTCACCTTTTCTCCCCTGATGAGGATCCCACTGATACTGACCTGCGGCCGCATCTGCCAACTGAGCCGGAGGGGTCTGAGAGAGGCGTAAATTGCGGAGGAAGGGGAAGAAGTGGGCCCAAAGTGCCACTGCTAACGCTAGGTGGGGCTCTTTCACAACAGTGTTGGTAGTCATCCGGGTCAAGGCGGGTTCTAACTGGACACGCTGTTGATGTGCCCGTCTGGAAAAACACAGATAAACAAATCTGTCCAATGCAAAAGTCAAACCTAGTGTGCAAGATTACAACCCCCGCCAAAACCCCACCTCTTTTTTTTCCTCTCTTTTTATTATTCATCCCGTTTCTCCACTGTTCCTCTCTCACTGCTTCTTAAGTGTTTTCTTTCTTCCCTCCTGGGGGATTACTGGCGGCTGTGGTGTGCTGCGGTGTGGAGCAGCAGAGTGTAGGATGAGATCGGGAAGGAGAAGAGGATATTATGGGTATAGAGGGGGAGCCTAGTTGCTGATCCTCTGTACACACAATGTACTTTGGCTCTTCTGGCTCATCCCTGGCCCTAGCCGCAGCCTCACGAGCAGCTCCACAGTGGCTGGCATTAGCCCAGATAAGCAGCTGAAGAAGCTGTAATCTCATTTAGACTGGAGGTGATCCTTCTGTCCCCCCTCTACTGCCCAGATGGGGGTGCGGGGAAGTAGGGGTTCGAGGTGTACAGCGAGCACAGGCTAGGAACCCCCCCCGCCCCCTCCCCTCCCTCATACACACACTATCCCATCCCCATCTGTACACACAGACACACACAATTCACTTCTTCCCTTCCAGCAAGGTTGCATCTAATCCAGAGAGAGCTGAGACAATCGATTAGACTCTGAATTCATTAGCCTCGTTACGACAGCGGAATGGGCCTTTCACACCCATCAGCCCTCATTGTACAAGGCATCATCAGAGACCCTACTTAATCCTGCTAACTGACATTCCTTACAAGGTGTACCCGCAAACATACAAATACATTCAACTCGGTGCCAACCCAACAAAAAGACGCTGTTTGGATCCTCTCTTCCACCTATGCACTTTGCAAACTCCGAAGGTGAGTCACAACCACCTTTCGCCCGTCCCTCAAACTACCCCCCCCCCACACACACACACACTACAGACACCAACGAGTGTTTTTGATTTGACTTGAGATGTGCCCCACATTCACTTGGCAAAAACAAAAGGCTAGATATCAAGTGAGAGGTTGTAATGACCTCAAAGGAAGGCCTGCCTTCTATTAAGCCAGGGCGACTGGAGTTAATTGGTTCTGCTGAAAACAGATCCAACAGGTTGTGCCATTGCCGGCTCACCTCATCAGCCGGCGGCACCCCCCACTTTACCACAGCCGAGAGACATGGGAAGGAATCAAGCTGAGGAATTAGGCTTGGGACTGGCTTCTTGTATAAGTGCCATCAAGGGTGAACACTTGGACGCTCCATTTTCTCAGCCATTGGCACAATAATCACCTTAATGTGTGCAGATTCCACGCGGCTCTTAATAGGTGTAATGATGCACCTGCTAAATTTGCCAATCAAAGAAAATGACCACAATTAATAATTGCAACAAAAAAAAGCGACAAAGCTTTATACTGTAGTCTCTGTTTTCGGTTTGACGGCGCTTAAAAATACGGTATTATTTCTGTGTGTATATAACAGCAGAAACAGCATTTGGATTGTTCCATTTTAAGATTTGACTGCTGTATAAAACAATAACAGTACACTTAGGTGGCCAAAGTCAATAATGTGCTCACAAACACACTGCTATGTACGGAAGAGGATTAGGGCCAATGAAGAAAATAGCTACGGACTTACTGTGCATTCAAGGTTTTTTTTTTTTCCACGCAAGGTTTGAAGCAGTCTTTTAACATTGTGTAAGTTTCATCGCTGGGAAATGAAGACAGATGCAACTATTATCCCATGTCTAATTTAAGACTATTGCACAGCAAGTGAGAGTTGTAGCTTATTGAAAATAAAGGAAGACTAATGCAACTTAACTGTTGTAATTAGTAGGCAGAAATGACTGCAAAGTTGCCCTTTGACATCAGCTTTAGTTTTGAAGTCCATAAAACATATTTATGCGCTGACTATGGCTCTTCCTAATTCACGACTGTTCCACTTGAGTTACATTCAACTCTAGTTACAATTCGGAAATATCAATAGAAGACAATAAAACACCCAATTTGGTAACCTTATAAAAATAAAGTTTGTAGTGTGTCTGTGAACAAATATTCATCCCAAAAAATACTTTTTTTATGAACATTATGACCACAATTATTCCTGAACTGCCATATCTTATATTTTATGTATTGCATGTTTGTAAAGCGAGGAGGCACGATGGGGGACTAGTTAGCATGTCTGGCTCACAGTGCAGTTGTGCAGGGTTTGATTCCGGCTCCAGCCATCCTGTGTGGAGTTTGCATGTTCTCCCCCCGTGCCTGCCTGAGGTTCGTCCGGTTTCCTCCCACATTCCAAAAACAAGCATGGCAGGTTAATGGAACTCACTAAAATGGTCTTCGGTGTGAGTGCGCGCGAGTGGCTGTTTATCTTTGCGTGCCCTACGATTGGCTGGAAACCAGTTCAGGGTGTCCCCCGCCTACTCCCCGAAGACAGCTGGGATCGGCTCCAGCACGCCTCGCAACTCTTGTGAGGATTAGCGGACTGGAAAATGGATGGATGGATGTTTTGAAAGCAAACATCAGTCGGTAAAATGTAGTTGAGCGGTCGTCCTTTGTAGTAAGTCTAGTGTGCATGTATTGATTATTTCAAATTTTGATTGTAGTAAAGGTTTGCTCTTTCCAGTTTTAAATGTTTGCGTCAGCATTTACCTTTGAGTTGTTGCAAAAACCCGATAAGATGCAGATAGAACTTTTCAATAGATATGGAACATTTTTTTAATGAATTAGTAATATATTGTTCTGCTTCTTTGTTATGAATCACACTTTGGCTATTATATCGGCGCACGGGTACATATGAAATTGTAAATATTGCTAAAACTCAAGTGCACTGTTTACTCGTGTCGAGTCAAATCCTTGTACCTCCTATATAATCACTTTTCAGTAGACCCCCAAAATGTCAACTGTAAATATTGCTTCGTCAAAGCGAAAAAGCCAAAAGAGAGAAAGCCATTTTTCAACACTTTGATGAATAAATTGTAAAAATAGTGTAAGCAAAAAAATAAAATAAAAAATCTACCAAATTTTGAGGTTTCGGGCTGATGCTCGCAATAGATTGTATTTTTATGACTTGGCGGCGGGAGGCTCTGTCTCGCTCACTTAAAACCAGGAAATGGTCGTGTGCAGCAAAGTTACTTCTGGCATCACTTAAAAAAATGCAGAGAACTGTCAGCCAATCAGATGTCAGTGGCATCGGGGCCTTCCTCAGCCTGTTTTCCCGAACCAGGTTGGAAGAGGAAGAACAGTTCCAACACCGCCCGGCCTCCAAAAAGTAAAGAAAGTGTGTTTATTTACAGTATATATCCTGCGTGTATCAATGTTCTTTTATTTCATACAAATGGCTGATATATCAGATATCTTCCAATATATATTTAACACCAATTTTTTAGCCCCCTTATTGATGTCTGCCCCAAAAATCTCATTCCATCGGGTTCTATTGGGTGTAACACCGGTGTCGGGGTAGATAGGCATTTATTCACCAGTCTTTTTCAGACAAAATTCATCAATTGTGGCCAATAGCGCAGATAATTACAATAACGCGTGGTGACATCAGTGCCAGCATCGGAGATAGGGACTGATTTTAACACAAAGGGCCAAGAGGGGTGAGTCTTTGTCGCAAAACCTTCTGGTGGCATTCCGCCTGACATGCCTCTGACACTATTTCAAAACCTGGCAAATTTGCAGGTAGGCTTCAACTCTGCAACTTTCACAGGTGGCCAGTGTAAAAGGAGCTTATGTGAGAGAGAGTAATTCAGTGGGAGAAAAAAGAATAATGAGAACGGCTGAAAAGCCTGGGTGGTGATTACTCTCACCTGAGCTGGGCGAGGACAGTCTGCAGAAAGCCAAGAACAGAGTTGAGTTCAGACTGGCGGCAGGCTGGCAGCAACCACACAAAGCCTTCATTGAGAAGTTTTTCCTCTGATAGGTTGAGCCTGGTGCTTGTTTCGAACACTTCAGCCACCCCCTCCAGGTATGATCCAAGAGGCCCCCAGAGGGCAAGCTTACGAGACATCTCGGTAGTTTTATTGTAGAACTCCTTTGCGATATCATTGAAAGATGTGGCTAGCCCACTAGCAAGTGGGCCGAGATCCAAGCCCCTCTCCTAGATCAAAGAACACAAATGTCAAAAGCGCTTGCACAGATGAATCAAACGGACTGGACTGGACCATGCTTCGGAATTATTCAGCAGCTCTACTATTTTTTTTTGATGATTGAACATACCTGAAATAACAACACCAGTGCCAGCTGTCCCCTCCACACCAGTGTGCGGTGTCCTGGGGGGCAGTCAGATGGCAGGAAGCCCAGCAGCTCACAGGTTTTACTGGCAACATCCTCCAGTTCCACCTTCCTGGCAACCACCAGAAACAGGAGCAAGAAATTCATGAGCCCTGCCTCCGTCAGCTCCTTCATCTTCTTCGAGGAGAACTTAGAGCAAATCCTGAAAAAGGACAAAAACAATGAACACTTTGGTTGATAGTGTAGTCGTTTATAAGATAGAAACGAGTGCAACTATGAAGCGCAGATTTGGCAAACCGTAAAATGTCTATCAAATCACTTCAGAAGTAACGTGTCCTTTTTCAGTCCGCAATGACTAAACTTCCCACTCTCGTGATGCTCTCTACCGCCTGCCTCCATCCCCCTCACTGCACCAAGGGGGAAATCTGCGCTGTCTGGCCGGCCTTGAGAGTGTGTGTGTGCGTGTTTGTGGGTTGGGAGGTTGGGTGCATAAAGTGGGAGAGGGAATAAGAAAAGCGAAACACCCAGCATTCTGTTAGATCCTGAGGGCACTGTGGAGAAATGCCTTTAAAGATCATGTTAAATGTCAGAGACACTCAGACACACAGCAGTAGGCGCTTGGTCCCTCTCTACAGCCAAACCAATTTACTGCAACACCAGAGAAGGATCAATAAAAACACACGCGCGCGCACGCACACACACACACACACACACACACACACACAGAGTCATGCTTCCTGTTCACATTCTGCTCACCTGGTTAAACAAAAAATATATATACCAGTATACTGAGCCCATTTTCCCCATCTCAGGTGAGTTGTGATGCTGCGTGGGTCAAAAATGCCAATAGTGCCAAATCCCAAGATAAACTTATCAAAAGTATAGGGCTGTAGCAATTTGAAAAATAAGTTCATTGCATTTTTTCCCTCTCTTTGTGATTGTGATTTAATATTGGGATATTATTTTTAAAGGTCCATTTCTCATGTTTTTTTTAAACAAATTTAAGCAATATATTTATATTTTCATACAAGACATAATTACACACACACACACACACACACACACACACACACACACACACACACACACTTAGACTGTATATAAAGCCATCCGACCGATGAAATGCATATGGCATGTAAAAAAAGATGCCGCCATGAGTAGATGTTCTCCCCACTGTTCCGTTCTGTTTGTTTATTTGAGTGTTTTCTCCGCAGCCAAGCAGATGTTCTAAATTCCTGGTTCTGGATATCAACATGGCCAATATGTCACGCATTAACCTGGCCATCATTGATGTCTCCCTTGGCTTACGCAAACAGTCGAGCCTCCCGAGGAGGAAGGAGCGATAGCATTGGTTGAGGTAACAGTAAGAGGAGGCGCGGGGTGTGGCTGGAGGGTAGGGGGAGAGATCTGGACATGTTCCAGCCTAGTCTGGCTGAGTACACACATCCACCAGCCCCCCACCAGACAAGCCCCCTTGCTATCCGTGTTGGAAAGCACCAAAGCTTTGCTAAGGCGCATTAACCGCCACGCTCGTTAACTAATTAGCCCCCATGTCTGCAATGATGCTGAGAATATTCCAGACAGAGGGAAGACATTAGGCGGACTTATCTATGGTTGCCTCATTTGGGTGGTCAGCCTGTATGTGATATATAAGGATACTGGACTAGATGATGTTGCTGTTACACATGCATGAACAAAACACAAAACAGTGTTTCCCAACCTTGGTCGAGCCAAGGCATCAAGAACACTTTAAAAAAAAGTATGAATACTGAAATAATGGCGATCTTGTTTCAATTTACTCACAAATGTACATAGTGGGTGCATAATCTGGGCCTGTTTAAATCACAAAAACCATAACCATAACCATAACTTATTCTCTAGTTTGAATGACAACAGGTGGTTGCTTACACAGGTTTAGTTGTAAATTGTCCGTGCCCGTCATCACACCACAGCGCTGGCATAGGTAAATGAACACAAATGTACAGTGATCCTTCGCTATTTCGCGGTTCGTTTATCGCAGTTTCAGTGCATCGCGGATTTTTTCTAACATTTATAATTTTTTTTTTCGTATACAGTAATCCCTCGTTCATCGCGGATAATGGGGACCAAAACCACCCACAATAAACGAAAATCCGCGAAGTAGTGACCAATTAACATATACAGGTAAAAATAAATAAATAATATATATGTTTTTTTAAAGTCCGCAAAAAGTCCACAAACAGCCCGTGAGAAGCTGCAAAACAACAGCGGGTCACAGAGAACAACATATACAGTACTGTACTCCATGTATATGAAAAAAAAATATTTTATTTTTGAAAAAATCCGCGATGCACCGAATCCGCGATAAACGAACCGCAAAATAGCGAGGGATCACTGTACACGTAGTACAGTACTGTATATGTTGCTCTGTGTGACTCGCTGTTGTTTTGTTGACTTTTGCAGCTTCTCGCGGAACGTTTGCAGACTTATAAAAAAATAATAATTTACATGTTTACTGTATTTTGTTATTCTTGTTTAAATCTATTAGTGTACAGCTTTAAGTCATGTTCATTACTTCAAATTCACTTCTACATGCATGTATACCATTAAATGACCTTATAAATATTATGAACATGTACCTATATGGAGGGGAGGGGGTCGCTACTTTGCGGATTTTCGTTTATCGCGGGTGGTTTTGGTCCCCATTAACTGCGATAAACGCAGGATTACTGTATTTGTAATAAGTAAATAAATGATTTTTGGACAAATGAAGTCAGTTGAATCATTTCCCACAGCACCTGTGATGATTTCTCATCGCACAACCAGGGTGCCGAGAATCACTGACCGAAAAGAGGACACACTCTCTGAAAACACACCGCAATTCTAGAAAGAGCAGGTGCGGATTATGTTGTTTTTCTGTGACGAAGAGCAGGTGGTTGACTCCTGAGACATCGGCTGCACTTGGAGACAAATACATTTCAAAAGCTTCTTGCAAGATGAGATCTTCCCAATAAGAGTGGAAAGCATGGTTAAGTGCAATTACTGTATGAAGCTGTATGTTGGGTGTGTGTTGCGGGTATGCACATTTAACACATTGAGATTTGGTTTCGTGTCACCAGTCGAGCTTTACCTTCCTTTGATCTGTCTCTGTGGTACTCCCCCCACGCTGTCCTGAGACAGGCATAGGGCCAGCACTCGCAGAAAGATGTGGAATGAACTGGCCGAACGGTACAGTTGGGTGTGTCCTGGGGAGAGGAGGGGAGACGGCTCACAGCAGTTGCGTGCCTGCTGCAAAAGAGACAGGGGCGTCTTGCACAAAGTGCCCAGGCCGCTCACTCCAAGCCATGGCACAGTGAATGAGGCACCCTGGGGATTGGAGAGACATAGCAGAGCTGGCAAACTACAAATGACTATGGAAATTACGTCAAATTGACAATAAGCATCTTAGCGGGGCAAAGAATGTACAGAAAGAAAAACAGACAGGGACCAAAAATCTGACTCTATAGCTGCCGCAAGATTATGTCAAAGCACAACTTTTCTATTAGAAACGGTTCTGGCCTGTATGATGGAAGCTCCTCCCCTCACTTTAAAATCAATACCACCAGATGGCAGCAAAGTATTCCTTTTGTATTAGACGAGGCTTTGGCCTGAGCACCAAAACTGTGAATATGTGGGGTTTTCAGCGAACAATGCTGGCTAGGTTCCGAAACAATCAGCCACTTGGTGAATTCACAAGTACGCAGGGAACATTCCTTTTAAATATGCCATTTGTAGGTGTCTTGCAAGTCATTCAAAGTATTTTACATGTTCCCCATGGGTCTGAAAAGCAGCCACACGAGGACCTGGAGAAACATCTCTCATGTACCACATTTTCTCAAATGATGGCTCTTATAGATTGGGTAGCATAGACCTCATTAAGTGAGTACCAATTTATTTTGGAGTTTCAAAGAGAAAGTGATGCCAAACTTTCCATAGCAAAACATGCTAAAATGACAACAACATTACAACAATATACAACTTCAAATTAAGCCCTCCACCCTAACAGACATCAAAGCCTTAAAGGAGCCCAACAACACAACACAGACACTATAGGAGGAAAGACAGTAGATTACGACGGTATTTAACATCACTATGGCTGTAAATTACTTGACTGAACAAAGTATTACGCCTCACCAGGTTTTTGCTGTAGTAGTCCCAGAGGATCGAGACGGCGCTGGTACTGGGTTTCCACAGCAGACACAGAGAGAGACAACAGTGCACATGCATTCTGACCTGCTCCTCTGCAAGCCCTCCCTATGTTTATACAGATTATACAGACAAGTACACGTTCATGCAGAGTAGTGTAGTCATCAAAACTGAACAAATAAAAAAGACTGGTTTTCATTAAGTTAGTTGAAGATGCTGACCTGTGCCTTGCAAGTCAACTTCAGCAACTCCTCCACAAACGTCCAATTGTCATCTTGGAATTTCTGCAGGGATGGGCGAAAGAGTATGAGACATAAAAAAAAAAAAAATCAAATCAACACTTATTAACATACGATTATTAATATAGAACAAATGTTCTCAAACTTTTTACACCAAATACCACCTCAAAAAATAATGTTCAGCAAAAATGAGGAATAGGTTTTATTCCAAAACAACATACTTGATATTATGGTAAGCCACTGTAAAATGCACGGATGTGTAAGTACTTGTACTTGAAACATGATTCAATTAAGATGTATTGCACAGAAAAGAAAAAAAATGATATTGAAAATGTAAAATGCAAATGTTTCTTTCCGTAGCCAACAGTTAAAAGAACTGTACTGAAGAAATGTGCTGCACTTGCTTAAAAAAGTCAATGTAACTTTGTGAACAATTAAACATTTAAATCAGGGATTCTCGCATACTACTAGAGTGAGCCATCAAAGTACTAATACCACCTTTAATTGTCATACCCCAATTGAGAATCACTGATATAGACGATATATTTCTAATTGTGTTATTCAGATCTCTCTATCAAACATGATGCAAGGACGCCAAAAATACTTCCTTACCACAGCCATGATGATAAAGTCAAACTCTAAACAACCACAAACGTCAACAAAAACAGCAATACATATGTATCGTTTTTTTTGCTTTTAAATGAATATTTTTAATCGTGTCAGTGAAAGCTGAGCATTAGAATCTTTGTTGCATTGAATCATACTGAATTGTGTGGGTGTATGCAACAAACTGCCAGTGAGTCAAGTTATGTAAATGCGCCCCTTACCTCATCTTGAATTATGCCATTTTGACTGTACTGGCCTAATATTGCTAGATGAGTGAGCAGCCACCATGTGAATCCTAGGGGGTCCTTGCAGTGTGTCGGGAGGCCACTGAACTGTTCTGCTGCAGGTTTACCTGACACTAGAGGCCTCAGCAACGAGTCCATATAGCTCCAAAAAGACTAAAGGGAGAAGAGAGACAATATATATTTCGTTTGTGCAAATGTGCCAGTAAATGCTTCAATTTTAAGTGTCAGCTGAAGACAACATTACAAATTACATAGACCATCATACTTTACGCCGCTGGGCCAAGAGGAGCACTTGGCAATAAAATGGCTCACCAGTCCAATACAAAAATACAATATTATAGTTTGATTGTCCAATTATTATGATTATTTTTCTTTTTTAACAATATTGTGAGTTTTTATACAGTATCGTGAGATTTTTTTTTATTTTATTTTGCCAACTTCCCCACAATATCGTGATAATTATTGTATTGTGAGGTTCATATCATGATAATATCATTTTGTGGCGTTTGCATATTGTTACATCCCTAATTGGCATCTACATCACCTGTGAGTGTCGCCTTTTATTCCTAAATTGCAAAAGGTGAATGACAAGGATCCACAGCTCTTTGGTGCAGGAGCAGAGGTAATGGTGACTGCTGAGAACTTCTGTTGGCCTCACCTAAAAAAAAAAAAAAAAAACACGTAAATAAATACATAAATAAAATAGTACACTTCATTACAATCATATTCATTGTAATAATTTGCCTTGTGATTGCCTCGCGACCAGTTCAGTGATTGTTCTCCGCCCAGAACAAGGACTGGAGCGAGGCCAAGTTGTTCAAACATTACATCGTTAGTCTAGCAGCAAGCACGCCGAGCAAAACGATTTTCCTCTGGCTGAAAATAAGATCACGTGAAAGCGGGCATCACGTTGACACTCTTGTTCTCAAACATGTATGCACTGTGTAAATTTGATTTTCCAAGCTGTCCATTGTCAGTGAATATAGATAGTTGGAAAGCCTGTGAAATTTTAAAACTAGCCGCCCGAAGAAAGCTGGGCTAGGCTTCAGCATGGCTGTGACCCTCGTGAGGATAAGCGGATCAGATCATGGATGGATGGATAGAACTGTACTGAAAAAAAAAAATGACAGCATCAGCATCAGCCTTCTTGACTGTCATCATGATGGATTGAATTTGAATCACAGTGCTTGCTTAGATCTCTTTTCTGTTCGAAAAATACATTTTAATCGATACAAGCTACAGATATCAAGGGCATATCTCAAAACTAAGGCGTGGTACCTCAACGCTTCATGCTCACCTTGCTGTATTTCCCCATGGCCAGGCCGGTAAGGTCACACAGGAGGCTGCACAGGTGCTCCTCAAACAGACTGGTATCAGTCAAGTTCTCTCCCGTCAGGTTCATGAACTGGTGTGCGTACACCACCCGGCCTGGGCAGAAGAGGAGCTAAAACAGTGAGGACAACATCTAAAGGTCAGAAAGAAGTAGCCTGCTCTGCTAGCTGTGCTACACATCAACACCAACCTCAATGCAAATCACCTACAGTAGAAGAAGGGAAACTGCACTGTCCAGAAAATACAGTATTTGCTTCTTCTGTCCCTGTTAAACACTCTCACATTTTCCTTTCATTTAAAAGTCTTCTTCCGATATGTTGTTCATGTGTGACAATGACATCATTTAAAATCTTTCACATCCTTCACTACGCCAGGGTAAGTTTACTGTATTTCAGAGTACACAAACATACTGTACAGTACCATGCATCTTGTGGCCCAACAGGTGGAGGATCTCCAAGACTGACCAATGGATGTCAAGGTGAAGGTGTAACAAATGCCAAGAAGGAGGAAAAATCTGTGGACACAACACAGAATATTCCACTGCCACAATGAAACATCACACAATCTTTCGACTTCCAGCACTAGCCTATTGCTGCCGTCATCGGGCATTAGGTTAGGGACACCGTGAACTGGTTGCCAGCCAATTGCAGGGCACACATAACAAGAAACAACCATTCGCACTCACAGTCACACCGAGGGACAATTGAGAATGTCCCATTAACCTGCTATGCATCTTTTTGGAATGTGGGAGGAAACCGTAGTCCCCGGAGAAAACCCACACAGGCACGGGGAGAACATGCTAACACCCCCACAGGAAGGCCGGAGCCGGAATCGAACCCTGTACCTCTGCGCTGTGAGGCCTACGTGCTAACCAGTAAATCACAGTGTCGGCCCTCAATAAGTGATGAATTTTGTATTTCATATTTAATTCCATTTTGTCGTTAGTCTGTACAGCTATGATTCACAACCAGTGCGCCGTGAGAGCTCTATTGGTGTGCCGTGGGAATTTATCAAATTTCACTTTATTGGTTAGAAAATAATTTATCTTTGTCCAGCTATCTATGCCAGTAACTTACAGTGACAGAAAGAACACTTAAATGATCTTCTACTAGATGGAAAAATTATGTAATTGACATATGTATGCTCTTTTTGTGACAATTTTGTTTGGTGGTCTGCCGTGCAATTTTTCATAATTAAAAAATGTTGCTTGGCTTCATAAAGTTTGGGAATCACTACTCTGCAGCATCTTCAAGCTTATCCCATGTCAGTGGTTCTTAACCTTGTTAGAGGTACCGAACCAGTTCTTAGCACATTCACCGAACACTTCATTAGTGAAAAACAAAAATATGACTTTCTACAAATTCAAAACATAAAAAACACATTAAAATCAGAAAAAAGTAAATAAAATGTCAATACATATATATATATATATATATATATATATATATATATATATATATATATTTTTTTTTAATTATATGACGTACTATCACGACACTCACACGTTGACTACTGAGTGAACTAAATTTTCTGCAGCACTGATTGGACAAGCAATGTAATGTGATCATCTGCAGCCAGTAATGGCCAAGTGGGTGTGTCATAACTACGGTAATTGACATGTTGGGTCGGGTGTGTCTTAACCTCCATGGCAGAGGCTCCGTCGAACCCCTGAGACCGATTCACCGAACCCCGGGGGTTCGATCGAACCCAGGTTAAGAGCCACTACAGAAGCGCGCTGGAACAAACAGTAGCCCCAAGTTTCAATTACATAATACCTAACCAGCAGGAGTACCTTTCCAGGGTTCTGTATAGTGAAAGCATTCTGAATGTTGGCAGGCAGGTCTTTAAGACGGCCAATGAGCAGAATGATGCCGAACAACTCCTCGACTAGAACGGATGGAAGTTGACCCTCCAACTCCTCAAAGGGGTGGGTTGGATGTACATCAAGGCTGCAGGAAACCCTCAGGTATCTGAACCCAAAAATTAAAGTGAAATGGATCACAGAAACCATGTACAGAAACCCAGACAAGTGCTCAGGGTAGGATCATTTTGGTATGGAGATTACCTGTGTAAGAAGACTTTAACATATTGAAGAAATAATACACACTGCTGTCTAAGCTCAGAGGATTCATAGTGAAGGTTGGATCTTTGACCTAAAACACAAAAGACATGTTTCGACACAGACTACGTCGTCTTTATGTAACCAATATATAATGAACAGAATAGAAACTTGAGCTGTCAATTTTAGTCCAATATCCAACTGATTTCTCCACGGTCACCTTGAAACCAAATCTCAACATATTTTGATTGATGTTAATGTGTTGCAAAGACTTGATGTGAATTAAGGATAACAACTGGATTTAGTTATTCACAGTATGGCTGTATTAATAGCCTATTGTGGAGATTTTTTTTCTTTTGCCATCAATGCTGAAAGCCAAACCATGAGACATATTGTGGGATAGATATAGAACCATGCTTACCAAAGTCAGGTGAGATGTGCTGTGCCATAGTCTCAAGCATATAGATCTTTTGCCTGAAATTTAACACCAAGCAGTAAAAAGTATGTTGGTGAAACTTGATTGAGAGTTTTATGTCGAGAAAAACTGTTTGCTTATTTACCACTGTCACGCATAAACAAAAAGATTAAATGAAATATGTTTCTTCATACCGTATATGATGGTTGTGTGGGTTTTTTTGTTAAGCTTCTACTCACATACAGTAATTCCAAAATCACGAATGTTAAATTCATTGAAAACTCAAAATTGTCAATAGGTGTGAATGCGAGCAAATAGTTGTTTATTTATATGTGTTGTGCAAGTGACTGGCAACCAGGCCATGGTGTTCAAACTCACCTGCAAAAATAATTAGCATAAGTAGTACAGAAAAGGCATTGACGCACAGATGTTTCTTGGAACGTGCAAAATGAACTGAGCTTTGTGTCTTAGTTTACCTCAGTAGACCAAAGAGTAGCTTAGTTGATTCAACCAGTGCTGTCTCTGTAACCCAGGTTAAACCAAAGATCTCTACTGTGTCACTCTCATAGTCTGCAGGGGCTGGATCGAGACACAACAGCAGCCTGTGTAGTGGGTCCATTTCATGTTAGTATGGTTTCATATCCTGTTATTTTCTATTTTGTACATTAACTCAGTAAAACGCCTTTCAATAACATAAAAAACTGGTTTACCTTTTCAGTGAACCACTAGCTGTGTATCCCTCATCTGAGAGAGATCCAGTTGGATTCTCCTTTGCTTCAGAGCAGCAGAACCAAGGTGGTTTGGCTGGGGAAAGCTCACACAGACCATCTGTTGGGGAGACTGGAGGGGTGAGGGATTGGTTGAAGTCGTCTGCCATGCTGCTACTCATTGTCACCTCTGGTCATTTAAAAAAAACAACAAATAAACAAATCAACGAAGAACACACAAAGTGCCACAAAAAGCATGCAATAATTTCAGGTTCAATCAGCAATTGTCATAATACTAATGTTATGCGTTTGCAGTTCAACCTGAGATTTAAAATATAACGTGCCCACGCTTTCGAGATCGAAACATTTATTAGGTTCAAGTTACGTTAGCGATGTTTACAGTGCCATTCAGTGTTTATTTACTTGATTCCGATCAGGGCAAAACTAGAATCAGACAATTAAACTGCACTATCAATCAATCAAACTTTATTGATAAAGAACTTTTCATACATAAAACTGCAACTCAAAGTGCTGTACAGTTAAAACATTTCAATCTTACGACATAAAGAGGACCCCCTCCCCTGCAACATATACACATCTACATATCACAAGATCAGACACACACTCACATGCACACATACATACCCGAATGATCCTAATATTATTATACTATACTATAACATTAACGAACCTTTATTGTTGTTTATGTGAGGTAATATTCCGCATATTCGTGTCAATGATGGCAGCTTTTCCAAACGTCGCCCTACTGTTTGTGTTCCGGCAGTGTCCCGCGCGTTCGCATTGCGCATGTGCGTAGCCAACATTAAACTTTTTGATTGGTCCAAAGTTTAGTAATGGGCGTGGCTTTGTAAAATCACAGAGGTAACAGGATGACTCGCTCTTGGAAGGTTTATAATCCGAAATTAAACAGCAATTCCGACTCTGGACACGTATTACAAGGACACAGGAATTACAAATTGAAGAGTGAAGACTACAAAACCTAGTTGTAGTCGCGCTGCTTGACAACAGAAAACGTATCCTTGAATTCCTTCCCGCTTGCCTGAACACCATCAGGGTCGTCACGGCGAAACTTCGTGATACATTTCTACCTGTCCTCTGCTGAAAAAAATGGAGAAGCAAGATATTCCCCATCCATGGCCCCAATTAAGAAAATTAGCTAATATTGTATGTTTTTGTTAATTTGGTCACAAAGTTACCAAAACAATGGGGATATTTTGTTTGAGAGCATAAAAGCCTGAGCCAAAAAATTGGTCATAAGAATGCGTTCAATTTCATTCATCTTGTCCAAGAAGGATTAGTTATTGATTACAAATATTTCATAGTTCAGATATCTCTGCCAGTTATAAACAGGGACAGATAGATTAATTAACACATTTTTTTAAATGTGGTCAAGATCAAAACTGAAATTCTTCAAGGTTGGAAAAAAAGAAATGACCATACGTTATATTTCAGCAAAGGATTTATGGATTTGAATGTGACATTTGATTCCCTTTCACATCATCATGGTTTGAGGCTGTACTTGCATGTACATGTGAGAGTCACTTTTACTCAGATTTGGCAGTGACCGGTGGCAGACACAGCATGGAGTGGGAAAACGACATTGTTGATTGCAAAGGAAAGGTCAGGTTGACAGTAGGGTAGTTTTTCTGTTTGATTGCTAAATAAATCGGTTAAACTGAACCTTTTGTTACTTGCTCTTTTCTCATACAATTAAGTGTTGTTGACTTACTTGTTGAATTGATGACATTGAAATGCCAAAGTGCTGCACCCCATTCAGGCTGAGAGCTAAAGAGGATTTATCGGGTGAAATTGTATTTTAAAGACAAGAGCAAATTAATCATGTGTAGTGACCTGATTTTATTAAGTCCCTATTTTTACAAGCAATAATGATGACACACAATCAGGATTTCTTTCTTGTTTTTTTTTTCCTAATCTTCATTTGGAGTACATATCTAAATACCATTTCACAATACAACCGATGTACTGTACCGGGGTTGAGAATGGGAAGCGCATACATCTTTTAATGACCTAACCCAGTAAGATGACTTATAAGAAGCAATGACACAGAAAGTAAAAGAAGGTTCGAAAAAACAAAAAAAGCCCACATACTATCTCAGCAGACAGAACAATGTTGAACACATTGTGAGGTTATGTCAGAGATTTGACCCAGTCACAGATACATCGAAAAAAAAATTCTTCTCAGCCTTGCAAAATTGCAAGCTTTGTCACCACATTTAGCAAGTATTCAGACACTAGTAGCAGCTGTTTTTGCCACAAAAGTTGCAATGTGAAAAATCTACCAACTTAGTTGTCATTGAAGACTCCCTGTCTACCTTTTTACTCTTTACACAAAATATACATGACACAGAACAGTACATACGGTGCATTAGCAGTAAAGTGGAGTAATCGACTAATGTCAAAACCTGGAGGAAACTCACCTCACAAAATTAACTTGAATCAGATTTTTAGGGTTGCAACTGAAGCTGCACCTCGACTTGTTTAAGCCAAATCATGCACTCCTCAATTTCTTCAAGACAATATTAACAATCAGTTCCACATCAACAGAATTCTTAAAGATGGAGTGATCACTCAATTATCAAGCCCATCCGTATATCGTAATAGTTTATGTTTCTTCATGAGCATTTTACAAATTTTCCTTAAATGTTCAATCACTGTTGGATTCCAGCTCCAGCCTTCCTGTGTTGAATTTGCATGTTCTCCCCGTGGCTGCGTGGGTTTCTCCGGGTACACCGGTTTCCTCCCACATTCCAAAAACATGCATGACAGGCTGATTGAACACTCTAAATTGTCCCTGGACGTGAGTGTGAGTACGGATGGTTATTCGTCAATGTGTGCCCTGCGATTGGCTGGCAACCGGTTTAGGGTGTCCCTCGCCTACTGCCCGAAGACAGCTGGGATAGGCTCCAGCACCCCCCCCCCCCCCCCCCCCCCCCCCCCG
>CAAKHF010009134.1:0-15256 GCA_901007745.1 Hippocampus kuda
TCCATCCATCCATCCATCCATCCATTTTGTTATCCGCTTATCCTCACAAGGGTCGCGGGGCGTACTGAAGCGTAACTCAGCTGTCTTCAGGCAGAAGGCGGGGTATGCCCTTAACTGGTTGCCAGCCATTCGCAGGGCACATATTTGCTACCTTGCCTAACTACGGTAATGTGGCAATCACAAGACTTGCAGACAATAACTTTCCAAGTTGGAACTGAGTAAATGTAGACCTTTCCTTTCCTTTTTTTCCCTCCAAGTTATCTTTGAATATAGGTTTCCCCCAATGAGACTGCAGCTGCCTGGCCTGGCCTGTGAGGCAGATGAAAAGTGAGAGGAGAAGGTTTCAATAGTACCTGAAATGAGGTGGTGCTGGCGGCTGAACTGCTCATTATTATGGTCCCATCCGGGCTTCAGCTGACTGGACCCTCTGTTCTCTGTCTGGAGGAAGCGGTGAAGGGGTCCCAGACCTCCTGCACTCAGCGGGTCCGTCTCACACACCTTGAGCTCGGCCACGACTAGGATGTGTGTGTGGCATTGGAGGGCGAGGTCAACTCATTTCTCTGCAAACAATCACATCACACAGGGCCAAATACATTCCACAGCCCCCCCACCCCTTGACTGCATCCAGTCTGTGAGGTGGTCTTATGAGGGAAAAGCTCAAATTTGGGGGGGGGGGGGGTTGGCAGTGCTCCAAGCGGGGCCTGCATCCAGCTGCAGCAAAACCTGTTCCACATTAATATGTCTTTATTGCTGTTCATGTTAGGAGACCCTGCCCCACACTGGTTTACAAGAATGATCTGCTCCTCTTCATGAAACTAATCGCAAAGATGAGTGGTCCACAATGGAGGGAGCCCTATTTAAAAAAAAGTTGCCTAGCAATAATCAAAACTATTGATTTAAAAAAAAATTCATCTACACTCTCTCAAACCTTTTACTTGAGAGAGTCAATGTCACCCTAAACTTCCCTATTTCACCCCCACCAAAAATGTAAGATGTTCCATTAAACGTCATGGTCACTGGATTACATGTTATGCTGTTAGAAATGAAAGGCTATATATTGGTCCAGCTCCCTCCCACACAAGAAATAAATGAAACGACAAAATGTGAGTCGTAATGTTTCTAAAAACATCTGCAGGTTTCTGAAAGGGGCAGTTTCGCCAAGAACGATAGGGTGGACAGAAATTTCAGGAACACGTGCAAAATGTTCACTATGGCTATGAAAATAGAATATATGCCTCAAAAATTATCAAATTAATTGTTGTGGACAGTACAAACATGTAAAAAATATTTTGTATCATTGAAATACTTACTATACACTTTGTGTAAGTTCATTTCATGTGATATTGACCCAGAAATGAAGTTAAAATTCACCAAAATGGAGGCATCTTTACTGATCTGTTAGGAGAACACCACTTTAATGTCCAATTTACTTCTTGTACTGTACTGGATTCAGTAGCTTATTTTGCAGCATTATAAAACAGTCATGACAACATGTGGCCAACTAATGTGTATGCTGTAAATTACTTGAGAATACACTGACTGAAGCTCTGTTGTTTAACGTAACTTCTCACTGTTTGCTTCAAATCTTCAATTTAGGTTAACATCAGCATGTTTATGCATTGGGAGAGAATTTGTGATTTGAGTGACGTGTTTCTTTTCGAAGTACATATGAGAAAAAAAGTGTGTGTATATGTATATACAGTACTGTGATTTTTTTTTTTCGTTTACCATTGACAGATTAAGAGTAATTCTGAAGACCACAATTTAAAACTCGGTGGACATTAACATGTGTAGTCTTGCAGCGCCCTCTTGTGGTTATTTCTTTGTAAGCAACTAAACAGAACCAGAACTGGGGGGGAAAGACAAGAAATAAGTGACAAAGTCGAAAAGAAACAAACCAACAGCAGCGTGACTTCATCACACACTTAAAGTGGTTCATGTATTTTCGTCTACAAGTCACAAAGCAGCATGCAGTCCAAGTGTGCCAGGAGCATTCGTGTACAATGGAGTAACTTGAATTTAACATTGATAAAAAAAAAAAAAGCCGAGTGTGGGCAGTCTGGTGCTGCTTATTCATGTAGTAACATTAACATTTGGGGATTCAGAGTGTTTGGCTGCCTCGAGAGATGCTGTCACTCAAAGGTGTTAAAGTAAAGTGTCAAGTGACCTTTACGTTGTGTGAATGCAAAGGCAAGCGGTTCAACCTCAAACGCTGAGGGTGTCCTTTCTTATGGTGTATTATTTTTATTATTTCAAAGGAAAATAGTTAATTGTTTAAATGACGACTCTCGCATCTTGTTGTAGCAAACTCAACAGTTCAATTCACTTCATAATGTTACTGCCTTCAGATCGCTCAAAATACCTTGGGGTGGTCTGTCTTTACCAGACTGAAAACTCATTTTAACACAGCTGACATTTCACAGGCACTCGAGGCATTAGCCAGCACGATTTAAACTGTTCTACCGAGACATTTAATGTCCAGCAGCCCTGTGGACACTGACGAGGACATGGTCAGAGGTCAGGACACAGTTTTAGGCTCTTTACCTAATGGAGCGTTGTACTGGACGTGTGAAACACCTCACTTATCACAAGTGTCAGGCCTTAGTTGGACACATGCGCACGCTTTTCTTTGTGTCATCACCATGAGCATGTCTGAGGCGACAGGGTGAAAGGGCAAATGAGTTGGCCTCGGCATGATGTCCTGGGGCAGAAAAAGTTCAACCTAAATATGAATGTGTTGCCTTGCGGTATATTCCAAAATAGTCCGTACACCTACAGAGTTCATTGATGCCCAATAGCAAGAGAATTTTTTTTTTCCAGAAGAAATCTTGGATCCTAATTCACTTATTGCGACTTAAAGAACTGACCAACTCGAGACCAATACAAAGACATCCGGACTTGAAACCCGAACTGCAAATCCTAACATAGCCAAGAAACCTTACTTTATACAGTATTTACCAAATTAAACTGTTTAAAAAATGAAATTGTAACGAAGAAAAAATGTACTGGATACCTATTTTTGGCCAACTGTGTATATTTGGATTGGATGCTATACTTTTTGTGATGACAACGGGGCAACACAGCCATCAACTCACTGAACTCGGTGAAAAGGCAACTTGGTGAAAGCACACTGTACATTGGAATTTCTGCCACTTTCTTGCAAGAACTCTTGTGACCTTAATTTAATAACCCATTATGTCTTTGTTTTTACACTAATGTAACATTTGAGGTCCAAATCCCACTGGCATATTTACAGGTACATTATCAATAAGTATACTCTAGTACTGCATCTCTTGACGCCGCAATAATTTTGTTGACTTGACTGTGGTAGCCTACAGTAATGAGGGAAGGCCTCAAGATGGCGTCTTGATCCAATGGAAGATTCCGCCAAACATATAACATGAAGCCAATTCAACGACATTTGAGTTTTCGACACAACAGCTGTCAAAAGTTGATCCGTTTGTAGCAAGTCGTATTTTTTCTTGAAAAACAGCCGCTAAAAGGGCCGGAAAAAAATCACAAAATCTAAACTGGCAAAGCAACATCTGATGACATCTATTGGACATAGCGATGTACTGCATGCATATGCCCCCAACTCCGTCGAATAATGTACAGGACTGTATAAGACAAATATAAAATAAAAATTTATTATCAAGAATGAAAACCAACAGTATGTGCAGGCTAACGAGTTAACAAAGCATTCAGGCATGAGCAGAAGCCTCAGGTGTTACAACACAAACTATTTGAGACATCCGTGAGGAAGTTGTGAAAGTGGTGAAGCATATAAAAAAGGTAGCAAATAACGTAAGTGCAAAATTGCTAATAAATTAGAAGTGGCATCGTTTACATCCCCATAATGTTGCACGTAGGGGGAAATCACATTTAGAATCCTCGAAACCTGCTCACCAGGTTTTCATTCTTCATCAAGTACCATGTCGAGTGATTGTATTATTTATTATGGCATCACCACTTCCCGTGTAACAAGCGCTGATGGTTCAATCTACAGGGTTGTGTGAACTTTTTGAGTTCAGAGTTTGAGGTTGACGGAACACTTTCACTTGTCTCGTTTGTGGCCAGGAAATGCTTGTTGAATGTTGAAGGCTGCTGTGCCTCATGTCTCTCGTGGAAAGAATGTTAAAAGAGAAGAAATATGAACTATCAAAATACACATGCCTGAGAACCTCTAGATTTTTTTTTTTTGTACCGAGAACGTTAAATCGAAGACAAGTGCAAAGGGTTAAAAACATGTGCCATCATTGCTAGCCCTGCAGGAACAATCATTATTCAAGTTTTTAGCAGAAGCTGCATGAAAAAAAAAAAAAAATCCTTTTTTAACAGCCCTTTGACAATTCAACACTGCTGTTCCTCTTGCTACCCATATTATCTGTAACACATCGACATGACCAGCTGTCGGCCCTCATCAATGGTCATGTCATCAACGCAGGCTCACCTTGTTAGTAAGGAATACAACAAAATACCTGTCAACTTGTACGTTTTCCCCGTATTTTATACGTTTTTTTTTAATCATTTCAAATCGTGTACAGCGTATTACAACTTTTATACGGGGGGGAAAAAAAAACAACAAAAAAAAAAACCAATTGTGAACCGATCTCACAATGACCATTTTGGCTCAAATCCAGATCATCTCACATGCTGGTAGCCAACGACAATGTCGATCGCTACTATTGTCACGGCAAACCAGCAAAAGTAATCCTCAATTGTATACTTTTTTTCATCGCTGCGTACGGTCGGATTGATAAAGCATGATGTGCGCATGCGCGGTAAACCGTTGTACGGGTTTTTGTTGCTTTGTAAGGGGAATCGTAATCATTTATAAGGGCAGGTATTAGCGCAGGTTGACAGGTATGCAACAATGACCAGTCACATACATGTCAAAGCATGCAACAAGAACCACATAGAACCACAGAACCTAAACATCAGTGGTGCGGATGCTGTCATCATCCAGGTTAAAGGGGAACACGCACCCTGTGTGAAACTGAGGATGCGAACGATGCCTCCGACGGCCGAACGCCACATCACCGGAAGCCGTGAGGATGCCCATTCCACTACTGGGCATGCTGGGGCACGGGGCTAGAGTTGAGAGTGAGTTGGAGGAGGAGGACGTGGAGGAAGAGTTGGGGGAGGAGGAGAGTGAGGCCAATGTGGGCACGGTGCTAAAAGCGCTGTCATTGTCCTCCGCATCCATGATGGAGGCTTCATTAGCAGGGATAGGTGTCCACGGCTGCCAGCCCGGTGCCACGGAGCACGACTTGACGAGAGTTGGCCGCTGCTCGGCGACTCGGTGACTTCGACTTGCGGAAGGATTGTGACTCCGATAGAGAGATGAAGCTCTTTTAAACGAAAATCCCTATAACGAACAAATGACACAAAAACCACATCACTACGGCTCGTAGAAGCTTTTGATTTGAACACGAGAATGATAGACCCAGAGTACAGACCTTCCCCACTGATAAACTGCGAGCCAATGAAAAAAAAGAGGTATTTGTTTGTCTGACCACAGTGTGGTTCGCACCCGTTTTTGCAATCATTGCATGAGCTCTGACAAGAATGAGGCAAAATATGGCAATGAATGGCTTTCATTGTGAGGCCACACCTAAACACACAAACCTCTGTCCTGCTGAGTGTCAGTCAACTCCTAGTGCAACAAATCTTATTCTCAAAACCCAATTTACAAGTGGGCTGGAGCCTATCACACCCTGAACTGGTTCCAAGCCAATCGGAGGACATTTCACATAAAGGAAACAACCAACCAAACATAATTTACACCTGCGGACAACTTGGGAGTTTTTATCTAATGTAATTTACATGTCTTTGGGATGTGGGAGGAAGCCAAGAGTAATGGGGGAAAACCCCTGCAAGCCAGAGCATGAAAAGTCCATACAGGAAGGCCTGAGCCGAGATCGGAAACTGAGGCCTCTCGGCTGAGATGAACCACTGCCGTGCCCGAAGCTTGCAAACTAACTTGCAAAACCTGAAATGTGATACGTGGAGGATGCAATAAGATAGCTATAGGTGGCCTCTTTGATTCTGAGGTAAGGACAGCGCTTGCATCGATTGACCTTTTTCATGCAAATTTGCAGCAAACGTATCTATTTATTTTGCAGCTTTTTCACCACGTTTCACAGAAACAAATTGTTTCATCTTTCTATTTAAAAAGAAAAAAAAACAGGCACATTTCAATCGAAACAATGACCTTACCTCTCGTGCTTGTGCTTAGCAGAGGTAAAAATCAGTATGACAAATTTGACCAAGAAATCAATCAGAATGTGAACACTTTGAAAGTATTTTTTCTAAATTACATTTAAATTGCAGTCAGATTTTACATATACACAGCAAATTTCAATCAAATCACATGAATGTTTCAGACAGATTTTCCACGTATGATAAATGTCAGGGGAAATTAAAGAATATCTTTCCATGGGAAAGAAAGACAACCTCCTTAGAAGAGACAAATTGTTTTCAGTGTTGAGAAGAAAGACAGCATTACCTTGGCAGGGCCTCTGAAATCCTGAATCTTCATCTCTATGTCCCTGATCCAGCCATGCATATCCTCTGGAGAGTCTGTCTATGAACAGAAGAGGCCACACATCAAATGATTTACAAACACGTAACATGGATATTACCCTCTTGACATTGTGCAGACTGAATCTTTAACTCAAATTTTGGAAAAAAATCAAAAGTCTTGCGTTCAAGTCTTTTGTTGTGAATGTTAAGTATGCATTCTTCCATTCAGTTTACTGAACACTATCTGTCATGCTTCCTTTTTTTCTAACAGAAAAACAAATGTGCTTATGCTTGCCATTTCTCTCAGCTGTCCTCCCATGGGAAGGAATCAACAGGATGTTTTTGTTGTTATGGTAACAGATGGCTGTGGTTGCTTCAAGAAAACAATCTTTTGCGCTTCACTTCAGCAGCGCGCCGTTTCAAGAAAACATTTCGAAAACGCGCAAACACCTGCTGACTTCTTCACAAAATGACTTCCCGGGTGGCTCGAGACACCAACTTGACTGATGCCTTAATTGTGGCAAAACTGTAATTATGTGCAATCAGCCTATTATGCAGCCATCCCATAAAGCTTGTATGGCACAGTATGAGAACAGAAGTTTACCTGTATGTAGAAGGTTCGGGATCCGGTGATGATCTCAAATAGATTGTCGCGCTGCAGGAGGTCACTTATGGAAATAAAGTTGTTGCACCACATCAGTCTTATTTGTAGAGGCAGTTAGGTCCAAAACTACTTGTTAAAAGCTTTGGCAAAAAGCAATTCCTAACGGAGTGTTTTTAGGGTCAAGGTCAAAAGTTTTTGGAATAGATCAGTACTCTTACTCCGCTGCGGCATGTTAAAAACTATGACAAAAAGTGTGTTTATGTTCCAAACACTTGACAAGATGACAGAGAGCGTTATCTGGCTGAGCACATAATGCGTGCGTTTATAATCAATTACAAGCACATGAGAAGGGGTGGGAGAGTGCAAGTTGGACTCTGCGGTCACACTGACTCACCCTGATTTGACGAGGCATTCGTGAACTTTCTGAATGTCCCGGAGGGGAATGGCTCGCAGAGGCTCTTTGTCCTGATACACACATGCGCAACAGAGGTAAGCGGACGGAGCGCGACACAGACAAAGATCTGTGAGGGACAGCGCACGTTCCCTTACCATCTCAGACTTGTAGTAACTGACCGCGTTGTTATCGAGGGTAAAAAAGCGCCTCTTCCAGCTTTTTCTCTGAAACCCACGCCGCAGGACATGATGTCAGTTCCTCATGCGGCGCCTCCATTCAAACACACTTTGCAAGTAGGTGAGGTGTACTCACAACGTTGCCTTGTTTGACACAGTAACCGAACCTCAGCACATTAGGCTTGACGCTCTCATTCTGCAAACATGATGATCGCTTTATTATCACAACCAAGTGTCATCAAAATATCGTCTGCATACATGTTTTTGATCACAACAGCACGAGTTGTAGTTTTGGGGGCGTGCGCTTACCAGGATGGGCGTGTGCACCACCACGCCTCCGTGGATCTCCGTTTTATATGCTTGTTGTTTCCCCCCACCGTAAGAGTCACTCGTAACTGTGGCCACATCAGACCTTGGAGGTGCAGGACCAGACTTAGGAACCTAAGTAGCAAACAATTAACTATGGTGTCATTTGCACAGGCACAAACACTCACACACAGCGAGTACTGTACATATGACCGCAATGCATGAGCCACAATATTAAGTACACCTTGCCCAATCTGCAATTGTGCGGAGTGGTACCAAAGTGGACAACAGTTGAATATGATACAAATATGATGAAATATGTGTAATTAACAAAAACAACGCAGGACCGACAAAGTACAACTCAGGACGCTGGTCACAAAGAACCAGGAAAATACGCAACAAACCTAAAGCGCTTGCAAAAGGCAAGGAATGAGAAAGGATAAATTACTTGTCGACTAAAAGGACAAGATAATCCAAAACACAAGAATACAAAACCGAGACTACACCATAATGACAAAAATACAAGAGAAATACAAAGAAGTACAGTCATACCTCGGTTTTCGACCATAATGCGTTCTCAGAAGGCTGTTCGAAAAGCGATTTGTTCGAAATCTGAAACTACTTTATTAGCCCCTGACTAGGGATTAACACACTATGCAGAAATAACATAAAAACAGTCAGATTTGCGTAAATCACAACAAACACATCTGCTCACAATGAACGCTACACGAGGAAGCCTCACTTTCTCGTGTAAGGAAGCCGAGAGGAGTCGAGTGGCGTATTCGGGTTTGCTAAATTTGGTCAAAAAACGGTTTTCGGTCGTAATCCGAGGTGTAAAAATCTCGAATTTTCTGGTCGAAATCCGATTTGGTCGATAACAGAGACGTTCGAAAACTGAGGTTTGACTGTACGTGGCAAAACTATGAGGCAAAAATCGAGAACGTCTACAAAATTGAAGCACTTGGAAACCGAGTCGTGAGCAAGGTTTAATAATCCGACAACCAGCTGTCGGCGTGGCAGAGCTTTTAAAGCAGCTGGTAACAAGGTGGGGTTTCATGAGGTAAAGCCTTCCTTTTTTACTTATATGAAAGCTAATCACTTAAAAATGCTACTTAAAATGTTGCCTAAACATTTCATAAAGTGCTGGTGAGAGTTTGGCCCCGGAATTGATTCTCTTTGAGGATTTCCCTCCAGGCACCACACATAACTGTAAATTAAATGAAAATGTTTTGGTAACCTCAATTCACTAAATGAAAGAAGCAAAGCTTTCTTAAAACAACTGTACCACACCACGAATAAACAATTGGTTAAATTAATGTCTGTATCAATCTAAATGGGCCCTTATTATCTTGTGAGGGAAGAATGTATGTTACAGTGTAACTCTGGCATCGCACCACATTGGATTGTGCTGCTTTTCTGTCATGTTAAACGGTCATTAACAGGGGGTTAGCTTAAAAAAAAGTACCCACAAGTGAGAGATGTATCCTCTCAAAGGTCGCATTCTTACGAATAATTACTGCTCAACACAAATGACGAAATGCGATTTCAGGGCCTTATTGTTGGCGTCTCAGGATGTGGCTCGAAACGAGCGTTCAGAGTGTTCGTAGATGTACAGAAAATTGGCAGAGCAATAGAAAAACATTCAGCGTGTGGAAGTTGAAACGCCTTTTTAATGGCAGAGCTATTACACAAACGACCAAACTGGTTTGAGGTGATTGAAGAGGCAACTCACACAACCACTCGAGGAAGAATGAAGAGCAGACAATATGCTGTCAAGGACAATACTATCATGTGATAATTCGCCACAGGGAGCTGAAGCCGTGTCCTTATAAGGAAATTTGGCTACATTTTTTCTGAAAATAAAAAAATAAATAATGAATTGAGTATCCTTAAAGAAAAGCATTCCGCAGCAAAACTATCATTGTAGTTTTCGAGGTTTTGCGCTTTGGCCATTGACATGAAATTCATTTCTTGCTTTAACGATGAAACTAGGAAGCATGACATACTACTATACTGTATAATCTATTCGAAGCAATCTGTAATTACTAGTGCAAAGGAAAATCTGTGTAAGCAAGGTTGGTTAAAAATTGAGACTGGTAATCAACGATGTTTAAAACGGAACAAATTCCTCAAGTCTGAAGATAATCACTGGAAAATAGTGCCAAGCTCTTAAATTCTTTAAAACTAAAGCCGGCGTCAGACTACACGAAGGTACCTCGATTTTGAACCGATCAGACAAACATCGTGTCTTGCAGCTGATTTGGAGTCGTCTTGACTCGTTGTAGCTCGCGTAGTGTGACGTACTCAAAGATTGACCATAGTTTGGCATGTCGGAATTTTTGTTCGTCTTGCTGCATAGTGTGACATCTCCTCAGTTGTCCTTCAATTTGTTTTTCGACATTGACCAATAGGAAGAAAGTGCCCTCCTACTTATGACGAGAGACTGGATACGGCGCGCAAGCAAAATGTTCTGTACAGTATTCAAAAAGTGACTTGCACAAAAGGGGAAATATTGCAAAGTATCCCAAGCATCTCAACTCATGCTACATTTGCGAACTGCAAAGCTAGTAACTGAATCTCGACGGAAGCACGCAGCGATTGGGCAGCACTTGGTTGGGGACGGACTTATCGAGTGACAGCTCGCCCGGTCCAAGACACACAACAATATTTATCTGTTCGTCATAGACTCGTCATAAACGACAAAAAAAAGGCTGTGTAATTTGACAAGGCCATAAAGTGATGTTTTGGTGCGTGCTACACTCACCGTAATCTTGCTGGCTTGGTTGAGAGCAGTGACCCAGTCCCTCATATCTGTCACGTCATTGGCTTGGAGGAAGTACCTTCGGGATACTGCATTGATGACTGTGGGGAAGGAAAAAAAAAATTCAATAGCTGTTCCATACCCCTCCTATAATTACTGCTTTATCTCAGTTTAGCAAATGTATAAATAATGTTTTTTTTTTTACAGTGTGTGACTATGACTCAGTGTTTCCCTGAGGACTCACCAAAGCAGAACTCTGTCTTTGGCTTCTGCTTCCCTGTAGTTTCATTTACCTGACAGAAGAGCAGACTGAATGTCAAGCATGCGTTATTTTGTTTTGGAGAATATAGCTTCAATGGAAGCAACAGTCTGTAAAAGCACGGTGTACACCCATAGTCACATATTGTGTAGCATAATGTACACAATATTTTGGTTTACTCTCTGTAATGTGATCCGTGTGATAAATGATAAGCAAGTAAAAACAAGATTGAGATGAAGGAAGCGAAGTCGCACTACATTTGAGGTTTCCAACACCGTGCTCTATAATCACAGATCACAACAACACTTCCCCTGAGAGAAAATATAAATTATTCAACTTTGACCCATATCATATTCACTTATGAACTCAGAATTATGCCAATGCATTTAAATCTGGTCACTAAAAGCAGAACAGTTGACATTTGGCCCATTATTTTACAGTTTCAAAAAGTGGAATAAGTGATTCCGGAGTTAGAAGTTCACATCTCTTGACTGTGACTGTCCAGAGAGAAGCTGTCAGCGCCGAGACCAGATGTGATTATCTCTGCTCAAGTCAAACATCTGGAATTCGTCAGCAACTCTGCTGAGGCTCAACTCTGCATGTGACCATTAGCTTCAGCTGCAGATAGATCAGCCTGTTTCTGATCATGTGGTACCGCACGAAGGAAAAAAGCGTCACAAACATTCTGTTGTTACAAAGAGAATGGACACTGTCGGTGAGGTATGAACTTAAACATGAAGCTTGAAAAAAAAAAATAACGTTTTGAGACAGCTTGTGGGGAGTGTGGAGGTTGATCAACAGCAGTTTTATCAAGTAATGTCGATTGATCAACGATGGGGACAAATAACAATCACTTGTTGCTTGAGAGGCTGTCTTTGGATGTTCCCGAGCAGAATTATGATTCTTGGAGTTGTACCGTAGTAGAAGGCTACATGGTTTTAACTCAAGCTCCCGTCCGTATGTCATGTAGTTCTGTTAATCACAAATTTATATTTATTCAGCAATCGATGCAAATGTCTTACATTGACAGACAGAAAAAAAAATGCTCCTTCATTAGAGGGCAGAAGGGACAATAAACCGATTGTATCCAGCTGTTGCCACTTATACAAAATAAGTCATGGCTAGCTGCAAAAGTATCAGCTTTGTGTTCAATTGAACAAGACCAGATTTCACCCTCAGTAAATCAATTTGTGGGGAAACTGAGATGAGATTAGAATTTTTGTTTGATAATATGCCGAGAGAGTTTTCTTCTGTAAAGTGGGTGCCTTGGCTCCATTTAGTTTGAGAAAGCGAAAACGTGCAAAAATCAATTGAACACAATAAACCCAAATTCTTAATCCATAAACTGACTTATCTATTACTATGGGCGACTCTATCAACAGGTCTTTAACCTTTTGTCATAGTAAAAGGAGATACTATTGTGGCACATGTGGAATTCTCAATTGTTGTTCCAAATGCAGAGTCAACAACAATTAATCCAGTGTATCCCACTTGTGTACAGTTATGGTGAGTTTTTGTTTGACACCATCAAAACAGGTGCAGACTAAGCATTACTATAGGGAATCAACAAATGATTTGTTTAATAATCGATTAATCTAGCAATTATCTGGTCGATTAATCGATGAAACTCATTTTATTTCCATTCTTAGAGTCAAGCACATAAGAGTATTTCAAACTGACAGTGCAGAAAATTCAACAAATTCTGATTCAGTAACTGGTTTTGTCAGTAACATGTAAGAAAATAGGCAAGAAAGTTGATCATTGTTTTCCAAAGTAAAACAAACGCTCAATGTTGACTCAACAAAAAGATAAGAAATCTGCTTTCAAGAAGGACGACGTAAATCTGAAAATATTTACTGCCGCGAGGCTGAAATTCCGAGGATTTGGACAATGAGGTCTCCAAAAGATTAGTTGATTGCCAAAATAATTCATTTGATAATCGAGTAGTTATCGATGACCAAATTAACTGTTGCACCTCAACATTATCTTTGGAAAGGCAGAATGTGTGTGACCACGACTTTATTGGATCTGGTTACATTGTGTGCAAGTGTACCTCATTTAGTGACGACTGAATGTCTTTCAAATTCCAACAGTGGAAGTAAGTGAAAGCTAATGTAGAGATTTACCTTGGAGATATATGTTAGTCTCAGGCTGCCAACAAAGCTTGCTCCGCTGGGCAGGTTCTGCATGACAAACACACACACACACACACACGCACACGCACACGCACACGCACACACACGCACACACACCATAGGATCACAGTCCAAGGTTACCCGGGCTCATATTGGTCACTTCCTTTTGCTATTTGTCCAAGTGTGTTGTGTCATACAGTGATGCACAAAGTACCTGAGGGTTGTCCATGTACCACAGCAAAGCATTCCCCTGAGTGTCCAGGATGAAGTAACGCCTCTGGAAGCGGCAACTGTTTTCTTTCTCTTCGATATCCAGGAAGCCACACACACGGTTCAGACGGTCGACGTACGGCATGCTGCTGCTATCACATATCACTGAGACACACACACACACACACACACACACACACACACACACACACACACACAATTGGGATTCATGGAAAGAAGAGCTGAGGGGGATGCACGTACAATAAAAGTAGCCCTGTGTTTCTTGCACGCACACACCCAGGAAGCGAGAGAGTGAGCATCTCACACTCAGCAGTTTTTCATGTGACGTGCTTGAGGCTGAGCGGCAGCTAAAGGCCGAGGCGAAGCTGAGGCCCTCCACCAAAGCCAAAAATTACAGACTGCACTCAAGATCTGCACACATTCCCCCTGGCCAGACACCAGGCTGGTGGTGGTGGTGGTGGTGGTGGCGTGGGTGGGTGCGCATAGATCGTAAAATGTATTCATTAAGACGATGCCATCCGTGTGAATCAGCGAGTCATTCACTTCTGAGATTTCCGTATGCGCAAGATGTGTAGTGGTGTTCAGCACACAATGTCATCCAGTCAACGTCATGTCATCCAGTCAACGTCATGTGCTCACACACACAGCCAACACACAGGCAGTTTTTAAGAAAAGGGTCAGATGAGTGGCAAGAGTTGAGCCTTTAATAATGTTGTCATCCTATTTATAGAGGAAGTCAAATTAAAAAAATCTTGACAAGACTATGTTCTATGCGCCTTCATTTGTGTCAACACATTTTTCTGATTAATATTGTGTTCTACGGAATACGAACTAAACGGCACAACCGACCACTTTTGACCCTTCTCAAGGGGTGGCCATTTTGCCACTTGCTGTTGAGTGATAATGACATCACAGGGCCGAAGGGCTCAGCTTATGAATGTCACATGGCCAAACCCAGAAAACAGGTGAGCCGTGATGGACGTTACCTGAGCCCTTGGGCACTGTGATGTCTCTTTCAATCGGCAGCAAGTGGCAAAATGGCCGCCCCCGAGATGGATAAAAACGGTTGGATTTTGTCGCTTGGTTCATATTCCACAAACACAATATTAATAAGAATGCCGTGTTTAGACTAGTGGGGCTGCATGCATGTTATTGTAAAGAAAACATTTTGACTTGACTTCCCCTTTAAGTTCCTGCGTGATGTCCAATGCTCTCTCAGGATCGCTGTAGACTGAATGAAAAATGATACAGCGACACTTTGCACCCGATCAGATGCAATACATAAGAGGGACAAAATAGTACCAACAATGCTCAGTGTCATGCAACGTCTTAAAGTATCCCACGAAGCATTATCATGTCTGTTAAGACTGACTTAGAATGCAGCTGTTGTCCAGTATGTAATTAAATTGTGCAAGCAAGTGTGCCTAATGTTGCGGTCAATGAGTGCATGAGACACACAATCAGGAATAAATGGAGCTCCAAAACAAACAGTCGTGCCTTCAAACTGGTTAGAAGACACCAATTATCTACATTGCCGCTAAAATGCTGACAAGTAATAATCATCACGGCCAAGTGGAACTCTTGTATGAATAGCTTTGAAACCATGAATATGCTACCTCAGTGCTTCTCAGATGACACCCAAAATACAGTTGATGGCTAAAAGCCTTGGAGAAAAACACACAGCCCAAAAAGGAAAATGGCATTGCAGTAGTCTCACGCACACACACACACACACACACACACACACACACACACACACACACACACCTATCTATCTATCTATCTATCTATCTCTCTATCTATCTATCTATCTATCTATCTATCTATCTATCTATCTATCTATCTATCTATCTATCTATCTATCT
>CAAKHF010009134.1:15478-26416 GCA_901007745.1 Hippocampus kuda
GAAGTTTAGTTGGCGTGTGGAGGATGGCAAGTCTCTGCAGACAACACCCAGTGTCATATTTTCCCCTCATTAAGGCCCTGCCCGGTCAACACACACACACACACACACACACACACACACACACACACACACACACACACACACACACACACACACACACACACACACACACACACATTGACACACATGCCACACAAATGCACATGAGATTTTAGGATCATAAAACATCTGGTCCAACCATTAAGGGAAGGAACAGGGAAGAGATGGTGGCATTTTCGGGAATGCACACATATATTTCATCTAAACAGTGATAATAACCCCAAACATCTGTTTTTTTTTTCAGGACTTCTTCAACCTCTCCTTTTTATTTTATGAGACTACTTAGTGACTGGAAGCATATGTACCCTCATCGAAGTCTGGCACAAATCAGACCAACGACAGGAAGGCCCCAAAGTGATGCAATGGAGGCAGAGATTCTTTGAAAAATGCGCACAATTTGCATTTCAGTGAAGCCCCAATAATTGACTGCATTTTTTTTCCAGCTAAATTCCTCTACTTTTAATAGAGTAATTGCTCATACAGTGGGACTGGGCAATTATGGGAAAAACAATAATCGTGATTCTTTTGAGTGATATTGAAATGAGGACATTACTGTATTTTCAGGACCGATGAAATTACCGAACACACCACAGTGGACCAATGAAAATGGACCGAGTCCACCTTCATTCTGAATATTGATCAACCATTTCTGGTTGGAGTGCACACATATGAGAGAGGTGCGGAGATAGAGGGAGACAAATGCGGAAATGTGTGTGCGTAGTGGTGCACGGCTGTGTAAGAAGCAATTGCAATTGAAATGCCTTGTGTTGCAGGTTACATTTTGTACAGAGTAATGACAAGGGGTTACTTTATACAGTGTCGTATTTGAGTGAATGTTCAATTAAAGTTTGTGTTTTCAAACAATATATGATTCAAATAAAATTCATCTTCGTCATAACTGGAAGATGCAGTGGCATTATCAAGTATTGGTACTCAGTATCAGCAAGGACTCAAATGTGAAAAAAGATGGCACTTTAGTGTCAATAGGAAGGTGTAGCTCATATGAGTTAGGGCTGTCACGAGCACAATATTTTTAGAATCGATTACATTGGTCAAAAGCAAATTTGAATCTTTTTTTGACGCTAATTTCAAAAGTGCATTTACTTTTTTCCCTTAGGACATTAGGTATCTGAGATATATTTTTTTTTGTGGTTTGTAAGTTTGACCCATAAAAGCTTCCGTAATACGGATTTTACCATGCATTATTATTTATATCTATGACATTTCGGGGAAAAAAATCCACTTGTTGCTGTACCTAACCCTTAATTCATAAATATTAGAGAATATTTTACAGATTTATATTACCGGTACTGCATTATTATTATTATTATTATTATTATTAGTCGTAGTAGTAGTAGTAGTAGTAGTATGAAAACCTAATCTGTAAAAAAAAAAAAAAAAAAAAAAACAAGGGCAGATTTGTAATCAGTGCAAAAAATTAATCTGGAAAAGTTTACTTGCATCTCTGGTTGAAAAAAATTTGTGAAATTTTGGTGGCCAGTGTTATTCATATACTGTATTCCAAATCAGATACAATTCTATCTTGCATTAAAGTTTATTATAAAACCATTTTTTCCTCAATTACTGTTTCTTAATCTTTTTCTTTTGGCTATGGACTATGCTTTAGCCCATAAACTAGGGGTGTCAGCCAGATCACCCAGGGAATGGAAATCGAGGCAATGTAGAATGGATTGGTTTTCTTTTGTTACCTGTAAAGGGGAAGTCATGTTGAATTTTTTTTTTTTTTATATCTTCTTTACACCCCAATATTTTGCTTGTGGAATAGGAGCTAAGCAGCAAAATCGACCAATTTTCATGCATCTCAGGGGGCAGCCATTTTGCCACCTGCCGTTGATTGAAAATGACATCACAGTAGCTCAAGGCTCAGGTGACGACCATTCACGAGTCATCTTTTGAATGTCACATGACCAAACTCATAAAACAGGTGAGGCGTGATTGTTTTTTACCGAAGCCCTGCACTACGGTGATGTCATTTTTATTTGATGGCAAAATGGCTGCCCCTTGGAATGGATAAAAATGGGTAGATTTTGCTGCTTAACTTCTATTCCACAAGCTCAATATTGGGGTGTATAGAAGATATAAGAAAAAAATTCAACTTGACTTCCCCTTTACAGGTAACAAAAGAAAACCAATCCATTTTACCGCTTAATTCATATTTCACAAAAGCAATATTAATGTGAATGGCATGTTTAAACTAGTGGGGGCAGATAGAAGACATTGTTGCGAAGAAAAACGTTGACTTTCCCTTTAAGCATGAAGCATGCTATTTAAATTAAGTATTGATTAGTTGATAGTGTTAAATTATACAATGAGTGAAAATCCCTAAAAGGGTTTGCTGCAGTAAACGGCCATGGCACTTGGTCTTCCACGCCAAACTCTTGCAATCATTCTTTGATGGACTTGTTATGTGCACTGGGGCACTGGAACAAAAAAGGGCCTTCCCAGAAATTGATCCCATGGAGCTCTAAGTTTAAATTTGTCTCAAACATTTGGTAAAATGAAGCGTGAACAGTACTGGGACGAACCCAAATTGGGATTGACGAATTTATTGATAAACATAATCATTATCCATAACGTCAGATGACAGCCATCGAGTTTACACACACCCCTTTTATGTGCCAACCTTGATTTCCCATGAAGCATTAGGTACAATATGGCACAAAAGTACTGATAAAAAAATGTGGGGTACTAACAGGAAGTACAAATTGGGTCATCTTGGCGCGTGCATGCACAACGTGACGATGATGATGAGTGTCAGGATGATGGTGATGATGGTGATGATGATGGTGGCGCTGGTGATTACGACGAAAACTTTTAGCGCAGACTTTATTCAGCGACACCTGATTTGCTTGTGTCGACCAACGTTTAACACACGCGCGCACGCACGCACTAGTACCACTGTGTGGACTCACCCGCTTCGCAGAGTCTTGTCCCAACAAAACCAGCTTCCAGGACCGCTAGAAAGAACACTTGTGACAGCAGTTGACCAACATGGCGGAAGCCAACCAGTTTCAGAAACAACTTTTTTGAAGTCCAGCACGCACCAGAAGACCCTGCCCGCCTTGCCTATTTATTCGTGTGATCGGATAACACAAAAGTCCTGTTCTTGTTCGTCTTTCCGGGTTGAACGTTCGTTATTAGAATAAAACCAGCCCCGGATGTGATCCCCGCCTCCTCCTCCTCCTCCTTTGCACTGTTCATATGAGGAACTACCAGACACCACTTAACTAAATGGCGCGTTCTTGAACCCCAACCCTGCATTTCAACGGGATAATCCGTGTAACCGCAGTCTGCCTTCAGTTTTTTTTGGAGCTAACCGTGTGTGCGGAATGTGCGCGCTCGTTTTGTTATCTGTTGTTGACGCTGCCCAAGTAGGTCAAGCACAAACACACTTCGGCGTTTTCCCGACCTTGATCCGAGGCACGTATTTTACGTTTAAAAAAAAAAAAAATCTGACGGCACTCAACTGAATGCAAATGTCACAAATGGTGGTTACGTTAAGGATGTACCTTCTGCCATCTAGTGGAAGACCATTTAGTTGTTCTGCCTGTCACTATACGTTGATGGCAAAAAACAGACGAACAAAGACTTATTAGGAGTCAATCAATATTTTAGGGACCAACCAGACTGGTTAACAGATGTTCACTTTTTTAAAAATCAGAGATAAAAGTAAACCTTTCTAGATTTTTTTTTTTTGGCGCTGATTCTAAATCTGTCCTCATTTCCCCCCTTCAAATCAGGTTTTTAACATGATAATAACATAATATGTAATCTACTAATATATTGAGTAAGATTTATGAATTAAGATTTAGGTTCAGCAACAGGTCGATTTTTTTCTGGAACGTCATGGCTATAAATTACAAGAGTAAAATCCGTATTGTGCAAGCTTTTATAGGTCAAACTTGAAAACAAACACCGCCCCCCCCGCACCCCTCAAAAGCCTGATGTGCTCGAAAAAAAGTAAAGGCATTTTTTGAATCAGCATCAAAAATATGTTTAGGGACACATAAAGACAACTCAGATTAAAATTTGCTGTTGACTTGTGCTTGTGTAGTTTGAAATTGTGACCTTTGTCACAACGATCTCTCACAGGTCAACTGTTGAGGGTGAGCGGGACAGGAACATTCTCAATGCATATGTTCCAGTCCATATGATTACTATGAAAATATTATTATTATACACAGAGATGGAAATGTTTGTGATTTTGCCTTTTGCACAGTGGTTTGGAAATAAAACAACATGTAGTGGTTTGATTAAGCTTGGGCAAAATATTCATTTTTCATTCTGGAATGACAAACAGGAAAACCTGAGGGTATGGGTACATAGTTTAAAGTGGTTCAGACTCCGAAATTTTCTTTGTGTAAAAAATATGTAATCCCAAAGTGTGGGGGCCACTTATTGTGAATCCTCCGACTTTAAAGTTGAAATTCTCCATCATAAACATCCATTTCTTTTATTTCATCATTGTAATTATGGATAAATGCAACATCAGTCCTCACTGCTGGTGGTCTTTAATATTTGACACAATCGACTTGCTTTAATTATCTTTGAAGAAGAAAGTAGGTTGTGAATTATGCTATAGTAAAACTAAAGTTGCTGAAGTCATAACAAGTTCCATCCTTAAGCACACAATCGGATGATGAAAGCTTGAGTCATATTAAACACAGAGACTACATGGGTGCCCCTTGTCTTTAATTACGTCTTTGAGCATTTGGAGACACCTCATGAAGGCTCCGCGCTCCTCACTTCATACTTGCCTGCTGTCTTCCATCATGCTCATCTGTTGCTGAGCAAAGAGCTGTGACTGCCTGTTAAGAGGAAGTGGTAGCACATCATATGACCTGATTGGGGCCTCAGATCCACCCCGCTCATTTCATATCCTGTCACTTCAAGACAACCTAGTGGATTATGTGCCGGTAGTGAAATTTGTAGAAAAGTATGGTCGTCACTGTATCTTTTATTTACACAAGCTGACATGAAACAAATAAAAACAATTAAAGCACTAAACACAGTATTACAGCAATTTTGAGGGGGAAAAAAACACCCATTCTTCATGCTCATGCTTATTATAATATACATACCACTAAAAATAAGTGATGGACATGCACCGAGGCTCAAACAGTAGTCAAGTGAAAATTCTAGAATGATGAGGGATAAAAGACACAAACAATTAAAAACATACCAAGCACAAGAAAAAACGGTTTTATCGAATGAGATTTGAATGCTTGAGTGCTTAATTTAAGAACATATTAAATGGAACTAGCCCTTTCTGACAATATCAAAGATTTAACAAGGTAGTATCAGATTTTTATCAATATGTAGCACTTTATTTCTATAAATCTCTGCAAGTGTTTCCATATTCAAATGATCACTTCTACAACTTTCCTAGGAATTCACAATGTCCCAACTCTTGTGAGCTAAGTTTATAACAGGCCCGCTTGGCTACACATGTGTTCCATGGGGGGCTAACTGGTGCACACGGGCACCATGTTGGACCCATATTGGATTATTGATTGTTGAATTGTGTGATATGGCCTTATTATCCGATTTTTATTTTACGTTATACTGTGTTTTGTGGAAGAGTCCAACTGGGGACTGGTGTTGAAAATTAGCACTAGCTATAAACAAAAAGATTGGCTTAAAAAAAATAAAGCCAAATTGGGCATCAAGCTCTGCAGTGTGAACGTAGCCAATGTTTGACTTTCAAATTAAGTTTTTTTTTTAACTAGGTAATGTGATCTAGTAAATATTATCAGATGAAAAAAATATTGCAGCCTTTAAAAATGACACATTGTTCATGTTGTGCATATGCAGATTATGACCACCATCAAATGTAATGGCAGTCTTTGTTTAAAATAAAGGTCCGGGTTTTAGAAAGAAAAGAACCCACCAAATGTGGTTGAGAACCAACTTGTTGAGGCGACAATGAAGTGACTAGGCTTGAAAGACTGCCATTAAACATCACTTTTTTTTTTTTATAGCTCACACGCTTCAAATTGCTATAACCACAGGAATGCAGGAACTCATCCTAACATTCAAGAGGTTGTAAAAATCTCAGTGGGGGGCACTGCAGAAAGAACGAGTGGGAGCGGTGGTTGAATCGTGTGATAAAAGAGAATCGCCGTAGGCGAATACAATAAACAGTGTTGTTCGGAGTGTTTACATGTGGCTGAAGGATATACGCAAGAGCACGGCACTGAGCAGCAGGACGGGGTTGCTGGACAGAGCTACCGTGCCGCTGCGGTGCTGGTCTCCCTGGCTGTGGCTCCTGTGCGGGCCATTACAGTTGTCGCCATAACAACATTCCATCTTGGCACCGGAGTTGCTACCATGAGCTTTGTCACAGAAAGCTTTGTAGGTGCACGACTTGAGTACGGTGTCTGAAAGAGAAGTCACACAAAGTCCAAAGTTCAAGATCCTCCAAAGGAGGACACTGTCTGGGACACTGTGGAACTGTTGGGAAATAGTTGCATCCTAAACTCTCAGAATTCATAGTCACTACTCTGAATATTGAGTTACATGACCTCATCAGAAATCTGTGCGGCCTCAGTTAAGACCATCCAGCAGTTTATTCAATATTCTAAAATATATGAATACATTCTTTTCTCAGACCCTCATATGTATCAGTCAAACCCCACCTTTAACCCCAGGAGAGAAAAAAAATCTTGGAGCAATCCCTCTACAGAACGTAGCACGCCCATGAGAAATGCCACCAAATGAAGACGGTGGTGTACTAAATACACGATGTAACTCCCAAACTCAGCATGGCTTTTTCATGTGTATGCGCATGTAGATGTTTGTTGGATTTACTGACGAGGTCCAGTGATGGTGGCGCAGGCATCAGCGTACTGCGGGCAGGAGGCGGAGCCTTGTTTGTTGCAGTCATCCTCGCTGGATGCTGCGCATGTGTGGCATTTGAGGGCACCGCCTTGGCAGACAGAACAGGGGAGAACAGCTGATTTGAAACTAAGCATGTACACTCACCGGACACTTCATTAGGTACATGTGCTCAAACAAATGACATCCGGGATGGTATTTCTTCTTAGACGGCAGCCAACTGCAATCACTGAACATTGAGCATTGTCATATTTCTAAAGATAGAACTGACCTGACATTTTATTAGATATCATTAGACATTGCATTTGTACCTGCTGAAGTGGCCAGTGTATGTTTGCAGGCTAACTGCACGCACACACACACACACACACTATATATATATATATATATATATATATATATATATATATATATATATATATATATATATATATATATATATATGTATGTATATATACACATACATAGACACACACACACACACACTGCTGTCTAGTGATAAAAATTTATCAATTGCAAAATTTTCCATCAATAATAATTAATCACATTTTTCTCTGACTATTTTCTACAACGTCTGTACCATATATGCACTTGAGTAAAATCTTGAAATTACTATCAAATCGTAAAATTGAAAGTATTTTTAGGTTTAAAGACGGATCTAATAACTTTCTTTGATCGTTGAATACAATCGTTCTCTGGGGAAATACAACCGTTGAACAAAACGATCAAAACTGACTCAGCCTTACAGGCATTTTTCTTATAACTTCCTCATAGAAACAATGAACTCAGAACTTCACAATGAAAATTTTGCCCATGAGCACCACACTCCAGCAGCATTGATTTGCAAGGTAACTTGAGGAGGGTATTTTGGTTTGAGCCGATACGCCAAAGACATACAACTAATATGGCATTTGAATTTGGCTTTACAAAGTGCGCAAATTTCTTCTGATTTCTCCAACAAATGTCAATTAAGTCGCGGATATGAAAAGTAATAACTGTTGTTCTCCATCAAGATGGCAATGGCCCTGAGAAGATCTGACCATGCCACACAGTGCTTCAAGTCTGTCTGCATGGCTTTCACCGAAGGAAGCCTCTTCTAATGGTGAGGCACAAAAAAGCCAGCAGAGTTTACTGTATACAATTCGAAGACCTGCATGGATTGCTGGACCCATGTCCTGTGGTCTGGTGAGACCAAGATAAACTTTGGTTCACATGCAGCAACCAGGCAAGGTTGCTGCACGGTCAAGCAAGGGAGTGTCATGGTTTCGCATAAAATGCTGCCGGCAGCAGTTCAGAACAATCAATACCAACCAATACTCTGACTTATTGACATGCGTGATCCCTTTGTTTTGGAATATAGGCAGCAGGGCAGTATTCCCGCATGAAAAGCATCTTGAAAACACACCTCCCAGATGGCCATTGCTTTGCCAAAGGTGGTGGACTGACCAAGCTTGTCTCCAGATTTAAACCCTATCGAGCATTTGTTGGGCATCCAACAATAAAGAGGTGTTGGAGCACAAGGTCTCTACACAATATTTCATATTGTTTTTAGTTTTGTTCCATGAAAAGATGTCATATCTACCAAAATGAGAGTTGTTCTCACTTTTGACCAACTGAATTTTATCCAAAAGTCCTGACATGAACTTCCAATGAAACATTTTTATTCCACACGCAGGTACACACTCACTTGCTTCCCACTACAGTATCCCCTTGTTCATAGTTCCAAAAGTACTTTGCAATAGGTGAAATCTGTGAAGTAGGAAACTTTTGCAAACCTCACCATTGACCATGTTTCACGTTTAAACGCGCTCAAAGTTCAAACCATTGCAAACAACAACATACAGTACTATTTTTGTGGTACTTATTTTATAATGACACAAAGGTCAAAAACTGCTTTAATCTTCCTGTTATGTGGGTCAAATTGACAAATTCTGTGCTGTACGGGAGACATGTCATGTAGCAGATGGATTCAAATTTCTTTTAGCCCATCAGGATGCAGAATTCAATGCAAAGGAAGGGGGGGTGGTACACTGCAAAAATAAAACAGCATGCAGAACTACACTGGAAAAAAAAAATCACAGGAAGTCAATTAGGACACGATGCAGGTTGCGAGCTGTAGAAAAATTTAAAAAACAGCATGCAGAACTACACTATAAAAACTACAGGAAGTCAATTACTACACAATGCGAGCAGCATGCAAGATTACATTCGAAAATAAAATCGGCCATATAGCGAGTCTGCGAAAGGTGAACTGCGATATAGCGAGGGACCACTTCCACAGTGTTATTCCAAACTTACTGTGGCCAGCCAGAGAGAGGACCAGCAGCAGGACAAAAGGAGCCTTCATGGTAGCACACAATGGGTCCAAGCGGTTGAGAATAGACAGTGACAGAGATGGGAAGGGGTATGCCCGAGTTGGACTCTTCAGACATTAGGAAGCATTAAAGTCTAATCTCTCTAATCCCAATTTATGCTGCACAGCAAGAAGCCTGCACTAATGGATTTACAGCAACCTCTTTCAGTTTTTCTTTTTGTGGACCAACTGAGTTTTAAAAGGTGAACGTTCTAAAGAATTCAAGCCGTCAGATGGGATGTGTATGGAGGTGTTGGATCGTGATTAACATCGCTGGGATGGTCCAAGCTGTGACGTATTGTACGTACCGGCAACGCATACTGGGAATGCAAACAGCTGTCGCTATGACGCTTGTGTCACTCAGGTCACCTACATCAAAACAAACAGGGTTTTTGCAATTTGCAATTTTCAAGATAAAGTTTCCTGATGGATTTTTTTTTTTTGGGGGGGGGGATAAATAGAATAGAAAAGGTTATCTCACTATAATAGTGCATTTTACTCGCCGCTTATTGTATGCAGCTCAACACAAAATTGAGATGCAGTAATGCAATAAAACAAAGTGATTTGGAAATCAATGTGGTACATTCATAGGTTTGCGCTAGGACTTTTCAAAGCTCACGTCAAGTTCTGGTTAGTCTTTTTATTGAAACAAAGAATCTCATTTCATGTTAGGTGCTTTTTGGGGATTATTTGCATTCACATTTAAACCAAAAAGAAAAACAAGCTAACAAAGTGTGACCAGAAAAGAGTGGCATGAACTAAAACACATCATGGTTGTAAGTGCAGTTGTAAACATGAAAGTAAAGAAGTAAACTGTGCAAGAATGTAATGGAACCATAACAAAAAAAGCAATTGGCAGTGGGACTATGCCCCCGACAAGAGTTAGAGGAATTTAATATTTGCAATTTCAGCATCAACTGACCTTTTGTTAAAGGTCTGCGCTCTGTTGTAGTTATTGCTATAAACATTGCTTGATAAATTGTTTGTCTTAATTTCTATGATATTAAGATACACGCAGGAGCTAGTCATCGATGATGGTGAAAATTTAGTGCTGACACACATTGGGTCTTGCTCTCGAGTTCCAATCTAGCTAATGCTACATTGACAGGAAAAGAAAATGGCACTGGTAATTAAAAAAAAAAAAAAAATTCACAGGGAAATTATTGATCGTCTGCATTTTTATTTTTCTAATCAAATGCTGTGCAATCTCAATGCTGTAGTGAAGTTGTCGAAGATTTGAAGCGGTGGAAAGCAGTCCAAAGCCATTCAGATGCTATTGTCCACCTGAACTATAATCCACCTTGAGCCAATCTCTCTCGTCATTGTGCAACCTTCCTAACCATCTGATGCCAAGAGTCGTTCCGAAGAATAAATTATTCAGATTGTTGCTTTAACATAAAACAACCTTTGTCCGCGTTTCTCTAAGCACGCTTCAAGTCAAAAGTGACCACAGCACAGCCTGCCTTCAATACATTATCACCCTGCAGTAGGAGTTGCATGACATTTACGCCGTTAAGCTGTTGGGGATTTCAAATTGAATCACAAGCGCGTCATTGTTGTTGTCCACTGGCAGGAATAGCCCAAAAAAACACGAAGAGTCCACGAAATGCAACCAAAATGGACAACTA
>CAAKHF010009134.1:47270-71222 GCA_901007745.1 Hippocampus kuda
AGAAAGTGGTCAGATGAATATACAACATGCATCATGGAACGTGATGGGACTCCGCGTCCTATCAGCATGATTTGGCATGCCAAGTTGAGCAACACGAGTCTTGCACCGGCAAAACTGTAGGAACACTTCTTTAATCATATTTTTATTTTTTCACTAAGGGTTAAGTGAATGTGCATATGAACTGTTTGGGTTCAGTACCTCCAACAAGGTTAAGAACCACTGCTCTAGTTTTTGTCTTTTTATGTTTCAAATTGAAATGATGAAAGGCAGTCTTTCACTACTTTGTTGACTTTCACTCAATGCAAATGTTTTTTTGTTTTTTAGTAAATACTTTTTTTTTTTTCATGGAAGCTGTGTGACTGCCCTGGCTTACCTTGGAAGTACCAGTAATGCCTATGAAGGGCCCTGGGCCACTCAAATACTTTCATCCAAAAGTCACCCCTTTGATCTTCCCTCTGAGCAGAGGCACAAACTGCAGCCAACGCTGAGGTTCACAGTAAAGTGCAAAGGGGTGCGGAAAGCAGGTGTGAGCACCAGACAGAGTGAGAGACAAACAGGCAGGATGTTGGCAAGCAGAGAGTGAGGAGCGTGAGGACAAGGGGGTTAGACAGACACATGCACGCACGCACACACTTTACATATTTACAGTACATACTGTATATTTCACAATTTACAAAAAAGACGTATACTTTAAGCCCAACCTACCTGGTGTCTCCTGAAGGTTTCCTTGTGTCACACTGTCTCCTTCGTCTACTGGAGGTAGTGCAGCAACAGGTAGTCTGGAAAGTGACTGCCAAGCTGTCCTTAATGATCCCAGTACATTGTTTTTCAAATCTATGCTCATGCGGGTAAAGCTGTCCTTCAGTTCTAGGAGATAAAAATGCATCTCTTCAGGATTCCCAAAGAAAAGGTCATGCTACAATAGCGTTTGGCGCAGATGGGAGGGGGGGAAAAAATCCATACCCAAGTGCATCCTCTTGCGGCCTTTATGGTGCGGAATTAACATGGGTTCGAGGTCAACTTCTGAAACAATCATGGGTTCGATCCGGTAAGCTACAGGATCAAACTGCATCACAAAAAAACAGGCATTAGATGATTTCGCGAGTTCATTAAAAAAAAAAAGAAAAATGGAATACAATCAGACATTGTTAAACCAACTGAGTGACAGATAACGTGGCTCTACGTAAGGAAGGTGTGAATATTTATGTTGCGCACCGGGTGATAGATGTTATAAAAGCTCTTGCAGGTTGGGAAGCTGTAGTTGAGATCAATGCGTTTCAGTCCACGGACAGTGAGGAACATTCCAATGGGGGATCCAAACGCAAAAAAGGTCTGTGGCTGGAACGCCAGCTGTGGGTAATCAACGGATACCTGGAGAGAGAGAGAAGGTTTCATCAGTCTTATCAAACCGCCAAAATGATGGCGGGGTTAGACTGATAATACAGAGGGTGCAATAATGCTGAATTCCTTTCAAAATAATTGAGACAACTTTGGGAAAGAAAGCGCACGCAAGGAAGAGAGCTAGTCACACATGCAGGACTGGATGAAAACAGAAAGAAGAGGGTGGTTTTTAAACTGAGAAGTACTTCTTGGGTACTGATTAATGCGAAGGTTCTACAACATTCTTAGGCGATCACAATAGCCAATCATTGGTGAGCAATTTTTAAAACAGGCCTGCTGTTTACTGATATGCTCCTTAGGAGCTAGGCAGTGCCGGCGAGCTTCATATTAAGTGACCCCTGGACTACACTGTTTTTCAATGCTACCACTTGAGACAAACCTGTCCCTTGGCTATCCCTCCACTGGTCTGTCCGGGCAAGCAGGTGGGAGAGAAGCAGGAGGGTGATGCATGAAGGCTGGAGGCAAAGGTAATCATTTCCATGCATGCATGCGTGGTACCTGTCCGATGCCCATGTTGAAATATTCATAATCTACAGCGCTGGTGCTGGACTGTGTTCTGAGGAACTGGCCCTTTACGACTGCAGATCCCGGAGACTGGTTACCATTGTCTTCACAGCAGTGACCTTGTTGCACTCGAGCCACCTGTCCGGCTTTGGAATCCTAAGTGAACATTTTTTAAACACATTATTTTATTGTAATCAGTAATTGGTGCTATCATTTCGAAAAAAAGCACCTGAAATATATTCAGACAAATCAGATTGAGTGTGATGAAATGCTGTCAAGATACAATACAGCAGATCCAGAAGGTATTCACAGCACTTCACTTTTTCCACATTTTGTTACAGGCTTGTTCATTATCTTTGATGAATAAAAACTGTGGGGCTCACTGTTTGCAAGTACTCACAAGCTTTTTCCTCTGCACTGTCTTTTTGAAAACTACGGACACACTGAATCTCATTAAATAGCTGTGTCTGACCTCTGAAAAATATTTTCTCCTGACATATTTCAGGATCTTCTTCCGGGGTCCGAGAGGAATTCCTATTTCTTTGAGATCATTTTCTTGACAAAGACCCTAAAGGAAAATAAAGACTTCATTATGAAAGCTTACACACGTACTGCATACGAGTAGCAGTTTTTTGCCTGCGTTTACGTGTTACCAGTGATTCCAGGTCCAGATTTTCTGCCTTAAATATAGGTGAGTATTGCTGCAGGCCCAGTCGGGTGAGAGCTTGCTCAAGTGTGTCATGGTGCAGATGACAGGGGTTATCAGGCAGCACCTTTAACATAAAGTTGTTTTTTACCAACTCTCTTTTCGGTCCACTTGTTGAGAAAGCAATCATCGTAAACGCAACTGTACCTCCTCTTTTGTTGATTCTTCTGAACCAGATATCTGGTTGGTTAGCAAGTCAAACAGGATCAATGAACCTATTGAAAGAGAGGTAACTATTCAATGTTTTATGGTTCAAGATGACTTTTAAGTCTATTATTGTATGTCAATATGTTTCTAACCAAGGCTATGACCCACGACAGAAATTTCCCCCTTGAACTCGGGGTGTCGCTGTTTAAAGAGAGTGTGTAGTCTGTTGATCTCTGAGGCGACCGTGTCCACTATGGTCTGGCAGTAGGTGGGACTGTTATAGAAAAACAAGTCTAGTAGTGTGTCGTTGGTGAAATGTCTCAGTCTGCTGATGCTAGGCAGAGTGATCCGATGGATATCCCTGGGAAGAAGAAAAAAAATCAAATCCAATGAGTCTGAACTGCAAAGGAGAGGAATTGTGTTTGTTTGTGTGTTCATATTTGGGCTGTGTATATACACTTACTCATCCACACCAGTGGCATTGCCATGTAGAGCGCTGTGCCAGTTCACTGGGAGGAACTCCACTTTGCCCACCTTGCCCTCTAGCTGAGCATTCTTATAATGAGAGGCCAACAAGGACAATGACACACTCCGGAAGTCATTCACTGGAAAGACAACACAAGACTATGAAAGATAAATATATTTCCGTACAGTGTAGAAAACGCACAAAAACAACCAAACAAAAAACAAATATACACCTACCACACTGTATGATGGATCTGAAGCGCAGGTCACATGCAGGACCGATGCCATGAACCATAAACACGAGGTGGTCCACCTTGTCTGGTTCACCTTCAAACAAATAGATTATTAAATGCCAAACTTGGCTTGCGTTATTAGAAAGTTAAAAAAAAAAAACGCAACTGTTAGCATATTCTTTGATACAGATTTACTAATGAGGTACCTAATAAAGTGTCCAGTGTGAGAATATTATAGATAAAAAAATTTAACACCATACCATCTGGTATTTCTACAGGGATGTTGTTAATGCCACGTTTGACTGTTCGAGGACGGGTATTCTCAGACGGTGAGGAGACCCAATCTTCTTGAAATCCTATTGGCTGATAGTGCATTATCAGCTGAAAAAAAGAGCAGAGGAAAAGTGGAACGCATTAGTAAAAAAAAAAAAAAAAGAATATGAATTATGGCGACATTATAGGTGCAGGAATCACCTTGGGATTGTGTAAAATGACCGTCTCTCCTTTGGGAAAATCCAGCTTCCTTTTCCACTCATCTAAAGTAACTGCGATCATATAAGCATCCTGTAAAATTGGAACATGTTAACTATTTCTTATTGAGGAAGAGGCTTGATGCGAAGGAGCTTCACTGGTGTCAGAGTACCTCCAGATTGACGCTGAAGTCTTCTGTGTACGGCATGAACCTTAAGTCTTTATCTCCCTTGTAGAACCACGTGCAGCGGCGAACTTCAGTGGGAGCTTGTTCCCAGTACACGGCATAGCGCTTCCTCTCCTTGACATGTACATCGTAGCGCTCGCCCTCCACAGCCACCACCACCTCATCATCGCCTCCTACCACCCAGTAAATTTATACATCAGCTGCTCCCTTCTTTAGTCTAGCCCCACAGCGTTTGCTTTTTCATGAAAGTTTTTGGTACATTTTTATATTTACTGACATATATCACTAAATAATTGCTTTATTGTAAATAATAACATAAAACAGATCAGTCAAATGAATGAGAACCGACTTTTCAGAAAAACATATTTTCCCATAGATTCCCAATGGCCACCATACCCCTGTTTACAGGTCAAAACAAACAAAAAAAAAATCAGACGAATGACTCCCATCTCAAAAAACGTAGGCCAAAACATTAACCGTACATCTGAAGAACAGAGAATTTGAGTTAAAGTATGTCAATATTGAATTTTAAAGTGTTAGTAGTAGAAGTAGTAGTATTGAGCATTTCGGTGAATAATGGTATGTCACGGCACAGTTTGCGCATGCTTACGTGCATTGTCAGCATTCTCTAATTTGTCTGAGTCTTCTCTGCTAAAAGGGAGCCAGAGTGCATTGTCATCGCCCTGTTTGTAGTAAAACCAGTGAGGCTGCACTTTTTGGTAAAGAGGCGGGACATGCTCTGTCTCGAGCATCTCGAAGGATGAAGTCAAATCAGGTGAGGCTTCATCCACTGCCGGCAGCACCTGTCAAAAAACATCAAAAGTGTCTGTATGTAGGTCAGGAAACATAAAAGTCAGAGGTCAGTCCGTTTTGTTCCATTAAGCTCCGAATCAAAGGAACCAGAGCCCAGCCGGCAAAGTAAAGAACACCAGGCACGAAAGCACTGGCCCTCCTTTCCACTTGGTCAGGGAGACAAAGCTCTGTTGTACCCTGCCCTCCGCTCATCCAGCTTTCCCCTCTTTGTACAAGTGACAAATACAGCTTGTAAACAGCCCAATTTCCTTGAATCTTAACCATTTGGAGCCTTCCACCGCTTGACACAGAATCACCCAATTGCCAAGTCAGGAAACAAGTCAGGAGGGTGTTGACATTTACAGAAAAATGATTCATAATTTGGAATATGTCTTTCCTAAGAGCCATTGAAGGTACAGTTGCTAAACCTTGGAGAGTCAATGCAATACCCTGTCACCAAACGTTAACAGTGTGTGAAACGACAAAGAGGAACAGTATGTGACTTCCATGTATAGCCTAAGTATTTCTTCCCCAAGACACAAGGGCAGTGTCTTCATTTTGCAATGCTGTCGCTCAGCAGCGAAAGAATGTAGCAGCTATTTTGGTCCATTAGAACAGGAGCACAAACCGACTCTCACACTAAATAAGAATTACTTGGCACTGAGATTGATGCATCCTTGAGTGGTGCGAATTGTGACAATGCTGAGTCAATAGACTATTTCAGTCCTGCTTGGCACAGCCTTGGAGTTGGGCAAGGTGTTAGGAGTTGTTGCAGAGAGGCCCATTGTTACTTTTATCACATGCTCAGTACTTGGTTAAGCTTTTCTCTGTGGTCTAAAGCTCACTCAAGGGAGGGTGGCAGACCACCGGGTCATAACTCTTGCTAGTTGGTTTCTTCACTAATTTGCATTTCACTAATTACTGTTGACATACAAGGGCTTGCGAAAGTATTTGCTCCCCTTGAACTTTCTGCTCTTCTGCCACATTTCAGGCTTGAAACATCCATCCATCCATCCACCAATCCGCTTATCCTCACGAGGGTCGCGGGCATTCTGGAGAGCTATTCCAGCTGTCTTCAGGCAGCAAGCAGAGTACACCTTGAACTGGTCCCCAGCCAATTGCAGGGCACAGATAGACGAACAACCATTCGCGCTCACACTCACACCTCAGAACAATTTAGAGTGATCCATTAACCTGCCATGTAAGTTTTCGGATTGTGGGAGGAAACCGGAGTACCTGGAGAAAACCCACACAGGGACGAGGAGAACATGCAAACTCCACACAGGAAGGGCGGAGCCGGAATAGTACCCTGCACCATGAGGCCGAAGTGCTCACCAGTCTACCACTGTGTCGCAGGCTTCAAACATAGATATAAAATTTGATTATGGGACACAATCGTAAAACAAAATAAAATTCATACGATACTCTAAACTTGTTCTTAGAAATAAAATAAAAGTGGGGAGTGTGATATTATTCAGCCATTTTACTGTCAGTGCAGCTAACTCACTGCAGACGTTCCCTGATGATTTCGCAATGATCCATTTCTGACCTAAATGATTGATGATGATAAATAGAACCCACTTGTGTGTAATTTACTCTCAATATAAATGCAGCTGCTCTGTGATGGTCTCAGAGATTTGTTAAAAGACTTGGGGAGCGAGCAGCACCCTGAACACCAGGCAGGTCCGGGGTAAAGTTGTATAAAATATTAAAGCAGGATTAGGACATGAAAAGATTTCACAAGATTGAAACATCTTGCAGAGAACTGTTCGATCAATCACATTAAAACGGAGAGCGTATCAGATCAATCATACCAAGGCCCGGCAATCCCTATAACCCTTCAGCACAAACAAGAAAAGCACTGATCAGAGATGCAGCCAAGATGCCCATGATCACTCTGGAACAACTACAGAGATCCACAGCTGAGGTTGGGGGAATCTGTCCAAAGGACAGCTATTACTCACACAAAACTGGCCTTTATGGAAGAGCGACAAGAGCAAAGCTATTTCTCAAAGAATCAATAAAATGTCCCGTTTGCACTCACCTGGTCCACATGTGTGTTCTCTGTAGTCACTGCCTGATCGGAGCTGCTCAGCCTTTCCTCGTCTTTGGTGGAAGAGGCAGTCGGAGATAGACCCCCCTGGTCAGCAGAACTAAGGGACATTCGCTCAACCTTATCCCAAGCCCCTGCCGTGGCCTGGAGGAAGGGGTTGGGCAACATAAATGCAGTCCTATCTGTCAAACCCGACTACTGGAGGTGCACAAATGAGTGTTTACATTGACACGACCGAGCATTACATCATCACTAAACTGGGTTAAAAGACACAAACAATGTAACGTGTGCTAACACTGTCGCTGCGACCTAGCACAGCTACCCATAGTTTACATGGTGCAGTATTTAAAACACATTTTAATGAAACTTTATTTGGCCACCATCACAGTTTTGAGACAGAATGTTTGTTTACATGCTAGCTTGGTTAAGCTTGCAAGAGGGACAGCGAGGTTTATGAGTATCACATTCTATTTTTTAATATTTATGTTTTAGTAGTAAAACAGAAAAGCTAGACTTAAACTCACCGACAACCTCCAAAATGCTAAGCTGGACAGGCTTTGTATTTGTTATTTTGCTAACTCCAACTGGCTGGGTTAGCCATTAGCCAAGGGCGATCTCCTGTCAAATGGTGCTACCTTTAGGTACTCAGGAATTTGAAAGACCATGCGAATTTGAATATTGCACGTGACACATTCGCTGGTAACAAATAAAAAATATAAATGTTGATTGATTTGAATTGTTTTTATTGTTAAGATTGGTCTTATTATATTTTACTGTCAAATGGATTTGGAAACCTGCAATACAAATAATGGAACGTGTCACTTGTACATAACGTTTACGAGGAGTATCCAAAGGCGCCATTCCACCACCCCTATCCTATACGCTTACGTCACGAGTGTAAATGTTTTCGGACTCCACGGTGAGTACTGTAAACGGTGTTTAAATTAAATGGTTTCATAATCGCGGTATTCATACTTCATTTATTTCATGCATATCCTGCAAGCAAAAATAGCATATTTTGAGTATAGAAGAACTTCACGTGTTACACGCGTGACTTCTCTGTCCTTCCTGTGAGATGTGCATACATGTTTTGCTTGTGGAATCCTAGTCCAATTTACAACGACAGCTATCCGTCTTTCATGGTGTGTACAGTATTTGTAAATGAATATCTCTGTAACTCGTGAGTAACCACATCACAAGGAAACAGACGCACCCACCCATTTATGGAAAAAAAGCAATAATTTACTTGTAGTAGTTTCATTTAAATATGACTCCACTTAGTCATGCCTGTCACCTAATGTTGCCGGCAAAAAGTACAGTATTTCGAATTGATTGTTTCATGGGCTGACTGAGGTCTGACTTCTTCCAATCAAAATGAGCACTTAATTTCCACAATTCCTCCAGGGAGTGAAACATGCCATGGTATGAAAGTGAGCACAGATAGAATGCATAGACACACCCAGGCTTGCTAACAAAAAAAAAAAAAGTGTGGGAGACACGCAGAGTAGACTGACTGTGTGGAGCAACAAGAGGGTGGGGCTTTTTTTTCTTCTTTTTTTTTTTATACACAGTGAGAACAGATAAGTTGAGTTTGCTGAGCAGAAGGGGCAGGAGTCACAGCCCTACCAGTCATTTACTTTCATTCTGCTGGGTTTACAAGTCGTCCAACTGCACATTTTCAGAAAATCTCATTGCATTTCAGCTTGAGGAAGGCTGCGGCAGTTTTCAGCATAGTGAAGCCAGTACACAAAAAGAAAAAGGAATCAACACACAAAGATGAAAGACAAAGTGAAGAGAGGAGCAGCGGGAAGAACTCAAGCCAAGACTAATGGTGAGAAATCCAAACATGCTTGTGTCTTTTCCTTTTCCTTTCCTTCCCTTCTTTTTCTTTGGTGCCTCCCTGTTGGAGAGTGAGAGGGGGTGGGACATTCAACATGCTACTGCCGCTACGAGTAGGTCTGCCTTTTGGTATTCATAAGGCAAATACTCGCAGAGAAAAAACCTGATATCTAGGAATAAAGGAGTCTTCATTCTCGTACAACGTTCTTACCCTTGCCACTCCCCTTAGACAGGATGAAGTAGTTACGGTTGAATGTGTACTGGCCTGTCTGCAGGTGAAAGTGCCCTCAGGCCTTCCTACACTCTAAAATGTATGGGCGCAGTGTTCAGCAGCCAAGTGACGATAAGTGATCTCTCAGCAGATAAGCTTTAACCACATTACGTTTGGGGCACAAAAATTAAGTTGTCAACCGTGAATGTTTCTGCAGTTGTAACTCACCTCCAGTAGAGAAGAGGTTGATGGCTGAGTTCCAGAAAAGGGGAGGGAACTTCCTCCAACCAATTGTGAAGAGAGAAACTGTTCTTTGGGTGCTTTCCAATGGTGGACTCCCACGCTGACAGCAAGGGTTTTATTGTAGAACTGCCACATTCCTCCTAAATGAGTGTGTGCAGTACTTAGTGAAGGTGTAGTAGATTGCACATGCACGCATGCATGCTTCACTGCAAGGCTAAAGCTGTATTAGTTTGTGTTTCAGCACTTTGCAGTCTCCACATGCCACTGCTGGGTGTGGTTGTCCCTTCAACCCGAGATGACATGAAGGCTGATAGGCAAATTCAACAGGTTTACTCACACTGTATGTTATGCATGCCAGGTCCTGCTCTCCCCTGTGTGTGTAGGGGGTATATGTATGCGTGTGCATGTCTTCCAAAGACACACCCATTTTTTTCATTTGCCTGAATTCACTTTCACCCTCCAATGGGCTTGCTCTTTCTTCCTCTTTGTGCAAGAAACATGAGTCATGTTTACTGTTCATTCATTTGTCAATGACTTTAGGCCAGTGGACATCAAAACTTTTTACACCAAATCATACCTCCAAAAAAATAAAATAAAATAAAAATGCTCTCCATATACAACCAAAAAAAAAACATACGTACAGTAGCGTAGTTGTCAGCCACCGTAACAATGTCCATTAACTCTGTGCTTCAGTATAGAAAAGTAAAAAAAAAAAAATGGTACTGAAATCCATCCTATTAAAATGCATTTAACAAAAGTTGAACATAAATTGTACCTAAGTGTTTAAAACCAAACAATTTTAAAAGATGAAATGTAAAGGTAACGTGCTTAAAAGTTAAATACGTCTGCACTGTGTTTGAAGTGATACTGTAGAGCAGGGGTGTCAAACTCATTTTTGTTGCGGGCCACAATGGAGTCACCGTTTCCCTTGGAGGGCGATTATGACTATTAAACCACATGAAGAAGTCAAGAATAATGCTTTATTCAATGATTGTTGAAGTGACTGTGATGAGGACTTTGGTCACAAGAAAATGCTTACAATATATGTTATTTATTACATATGAGAATTTGAAATTTTGCAATATTTTAGCAAGCATCAATCATGGAAGCTGACATGTTTGATTTGCTTTCGCGGGCCATATAAAATGACGTGGCGGGCCAGATCTGGCCCCCGGGCCTTGAGTTTGACACATGTGCTGTAGAGGAAAAATTAAGTGCAGTATTGGGCTGTAAACAGCAGAGCCACTGTTGATTCTGTCTCAACTAGTTTGTGATGTGAAGAACAACAACAAGATGAGGGGAAGATGAGGATGAGCTATATTCACAAAGACCTCCAGTACGACACAGTACTGGAACTGGAATGGAGCCGAGATCATTACAAGAGATTTTGGAATGCCGTTGTGATTGAGAAGTTCATTGATTTGTTCATTTTTTCTGCAGTCATTTACATCAAATGGGCAGCATATACTGAACAGTGTGAAGACAGTTATGGCTTACTGGTCTCTCCATCCAAACAGATGTTGTCAGTGCTACTCATGGGAAAGATTCTCCTGCTGTCAAGCAAGAAGATTTTTCCTCATTCCCGGTCAAGATCCAGGGAGCAGGAGTTGAGCCTTTTGAGTTCCAGGTACAAAGTAACAGCGACAGTATATTTTTACAAATATCATTGTCCTTTTCTTTAGCATGTATTTAGCTTGTGTTATCTTTGAATAACATGACTTTCACACTTGTTTTACTCATCCTGTATCTAATCTCGTTGTTATGCAAGCATACGGAATGAAGAAGAGTTTGAATTTACGACGACAGTGTTCAATTTTGATTGGCCTTGCCAGAGTGGCGTTCATTTAAAAAATACGACAAACATTAGATTAACATATCGGAGAAGTCTTTTGTGTAAAAGTGGTGTAATATCTGTTCAACTTGATCTCTTGTGCAAGTGTAGTTTATGGTGTGGCCACAAGGTTTGTCCAGGAAGTGTGTGACTATTCATTTCTGGTTTCTTTTGTGTGTGAAGATTTGTGGATTTTGGCGTGTTCAAGATGCCTTAACGACTTTGCTCTCGAGAGATGAGGTCACTCCGCGCACCAACCTGTCACTGGCCTTCGCTGGTGTACCTCTTGACCCCCTGGTGGGATTGCAAAACGTCAAGGGACTTAAACCTGGAGCCATCCTGCGTCTGGTTGAGGGTGCAGCACCTTTTTTGTGTCATTGATTTTGACTGAATGGATTTTATTCACTGCAAATGTATTGATTGGTGTGAATATGTGTGCATTTTTCTGCAATCAAAGGAATGTCTTGTATCGTGATTAAATCAAGGGTTTGTGAGTAGTCATTGTATACCAATTAGTGACTTTGGCACTCAGACTTTTGAAATGCTAAGCAAAGCAATGCGTAGGGGTACACTGTCAGAAATAAATGTGCAATAGCGGATACGATTTTGATTTGCTCACAAACAAATGTTTACTCGACTGTACTGCACAGATCAGTTTCATGAAGATTAATGTGACTTTTACACTAACTGTACATGTCCATCCAGAACCTTTCACTGCCCGCTCAGCAAGGCAGCATTTGGCTCAAGTCGTTGAGCTTTTGCGGGCATCTGGACCTCAGGATGCCTTGAGAGAAGGACGTTCACCGAGCTTACTGGAAACACTTACACACACACAAACATCAGGTGGGCACACACACTGTACTGTGTATTCATTTCAGAAGGTCATTGCAGTCAAATAATCACCTCTAAAATAGTAAGTTATTGCTGCTTCAGAAACAAGCCTTCCAAATGGAAAGAGCCTGAAACGCTCTGCAAGCAACCCAAAACCAGAAGCAGCCAACAATGATTGCGCACCCCCTGAGTACCTCCTACCCGGTTCCTCCGACCGTCCGCTGATGGCCCTACTACCGCATAGCTCCCAGCCACAGGTTGATGATGTACCAATATATTAAATCTGATTGCACAATTTTATACTTCATTCGTTAACCTGCTGAATTTTGCCGTCATTAGGTGCCAAGCTCCCTTAGGGACTTGTCTCTCAGCTCTTGGGACCCTCCTCCAGGACACAGGAAGCTGCAAGGAGACTTTTTGTACATTGCTGTGGTGACGACGGAGGGACAAAGGTGTGACGTCACATCATGTCCGAAAGGTTTCTTTGTTAACAGGTAACAATTTCAAATTATTTTCAGTTCTATAGTGTAAATATCAGAGATCACATAATTAACTCTTGTCTTAATTCATCTCAGATCTACACCAGAAGCATTTGATCCCCGCCCTTCCCAATCATCACCAGTGTGCCACTGCTTCACTGACCTGCTCTGTCACATTAGCCCCGCCTTCAAACACGCTTTTACTAAAAACAGGTAAAACTACAATTGCGTGAAATAGAAAAACATGCAACATTTGTGCCTGTATCAAAACTGCAGTGGTGAATGTGAATGGTAGTTTCTGAAATCAGCAGCAAGAAAGAGACATAAGAGAACAAAATTTGCTTTTGTTGACACAAGTCATCTGACACAAACATACAGTTTTTGGCAGGGCTCCTGATCCTAACAGCCATTTTACTCCGGCAGTAAGACATTACTGAATGTCATGTTTATTTTTTTTATCAAAGGTAATGATTTCATTGTCACTGAAAGTGCGAAGAGAAGAAATGCTGCAAAAGTCATGGAGGATCATCTTGTGTGTTTGTCTGTCTGTGCTTGAGAAATCAAATCAATTTTAACCGACAAAGTAAAATTTTACTATTCACAATATTGTTGTCTGTGTATATTGAGATTGCTTTTTCGTTTCTTGAAGGCACCACACATCTCAAGTGGACATGATGCCTACTCCATATCAAACCCTTTGCTGGCTCGGCCCCCCCTGTGCAACGCGCACCCACAAAAACACCTTCAGTAGGCTAGGGTTAGATGATCAACCAGCAAACCAGGTTATTTACAACACTGGAAATGTCTAAATTCTGAACAGTATACCAAGGCAAGTCACACTGAGTCTTGCGTGCGTCTCTTCTACAGGCTCCAGACTGGAACGAGGAGCTGCAAGCAGCCAGAGATCGTCCACAAACAAGCCTGGAGGAGAGATTGCAAAGAGAGCGAGCTCTCCTGCAGGTAACCTCAATACACACATTCAGACGCAATTATTATGAGTGTCATCACAATTGTCCGGATTTACACAATACTGTCCTTTCCTCAGGTAAACAGTGCATTTGTGAGGACTGTATCCCAGGGGGCTGAGACTGTGGTCGAAGGTTTTGCTGAGCCAGTCAATGGTAACCCGGAGGATCCAGCTTTCCTGTTTGGTGGCCTGTTCATGAGCCAGGGGGCAGCTAGCGCGGTGTTTGGTGGGGAGAGGGGCCGCAGGTCAGGACACGATACAAGTGACGATATGCTATGTAAAGGCCATTAACTCATTCAGTACCAGCCAATTCTGGACCAAGTCTGAAAAGACGTTTAAAAACGTCTTTGGGAGTGAATGAGTTAATAGTGGTGACTGTCGCGTTTTAATGGGCTTTGTTACTCATAGGTGATTTGATTCAATGTTTTTACATTGTGTAATTGCAGGGCTGCTCAGAGACTGGAGCTGAAAGGGGTGCAGCTCTACACTGATCTGCAGGGGCTGCAGGGGTTGCACACTCTACCTACAGCCATTGTAGACTACAGAGGAGTGCGCCTGTCAGCCCAAGGTTTAGCTCCTGGCTTGGAAGGCACAGAACAGGAGGAGGGAACCGCTCCTGTCTCACGGTACATGCTTTTCATTCCGGTTCTATGTACATCACCCCTTTAAATATGAATCAATATCTTTCATTAATTCCGCCCAGTAGGTTTTATTCATTGCTGTGCATTTCTGTGCAATTTACCGACTACATTGCTGTATACATGTCATGCGTATGCAAGATTATTCACTGGAATGTCAAATCGAGCTTTCTGCGGGGCATATCCAGACTATGCATTTAAATTCATCATGGAAAACCTCATTCAATGAGTTTAGATACTTAAGGCTCAACATATGAGGTTATAATTGATTGGGCTTATAGAGGCTTATTATTGACTACACATTCCATTCCATTATTAATTGCAGTACTGAAAGTTTTTGAGCCTTGGTGGAGGTCTCCTATTCAATTTATTTTAATGGATAAATCAATTTGTCTTTGGCGTAGGGGGTTGCTCTACGGAGTGAATGCTGGATTGCAGGAGTCTCCCCATCGCAGACGCATACTAGAACTCCTGGCTCTCTCCGCCAAGGCTCTTTCTCTCCAGAGACATGTTGTCTTAGCACCCAATGGACACCGGGTACCACTGTTTACATCAGTGGATGCACAAGGACTACTGGGAGCTGACGGGCGGTTCTACATATTGGATGTGTTTCGGACTTTCCCACCTGATGCCAACTATTGTCCAGAAGGCAGTGGTGTGACAATATGTGGAGAAGAGATGCAGAAAGAAAGCTGCAATGCAGCTGAGGAGAAGACTCGTAGTGTAAATGAAGGCTGGCCACTGAATTATCAGAAAGACTTTGGCCTTCCGAAGAGTTTTGCTCACAGCCTGTGTAGGCTGAGGCCAGAGTTGATGCAGATCTTCATCCAGCACAAGTGAGTTATACTGAATTTTATGAATTTCTTTCTTTCTTTTCATTGCATTAAAGTACTGTATTGGTCTTATTTTAGACACACCCAGTTCACACAGCTTGTCAAGGAGAAATTGGACAACAATGGAGGCTTTGAAGAATGTGCCACAGCTTGTAAGAAGTGTCATTGATTAACTCATTCACTCCCAAAGACGTATTTAGATGTCTTTTCAGATGCCACACATTTAATCCCAGCTCCTCATTTTATATTGACTGTACTTGAGCAGGGTCTGAGAGGGTCTGAAAATGCCATTTTCTTGCTTGTACTCCGAAAATCCCATGTCTTTCAATGTCATGTGTATTGATGGGTCTGAAAATTTTTCATGTACAGTCAATATAAAATGAGGAGGTGGGATTAAATGTGTGAGGTCTGAAAAGACATCTAAATATGTCTTTGGGAGTGAATGAGTTAAATAAAGATGTGTGCATTCAGTGGAACCTTGGCAATTTACGTCCAGAATTCTCTTTGCAGGTGACTCTCGAGCCACTGATGCAGTACGGGCTGCTTGTAAGGAAGTGGGCTCCCTGAGTGAAATCATCTTTGAGATGCGATTTTGCCCCAATGCCTTCTCGCCAGGTACCAAGGGAAACTGAAATATATCAATAAAATCAGTCAATTTCCCCCAGCATTATATCATCGTTTTTTTTCTTGTTCTGTGTACTCAGGAGTGTCATTCCCCAGCAGTGAAAGTGAGTCACTGCAGATGCATGAAAAGTTACTACAAGAAGCTGCAGCTTTCATTATCACTCATCAGATACCAGCCTTTGTACGTATATCCATTCATTCTGTGTAAACCCATTATGTGTAAACCTCCGTGGTTGGATAGGCACAGTCCATGTACTTTAAATAGAAAATAAAGTATTTGCATATGTGCACATTTGCAGGTGGAGTTTTGTCTACAAAGCAATGAGACCCCAATGGATGGCACTTCTCTAAAGGGAGCCCTACACGAAAAGGGCATCAACCTACGCTACCTGGGCCATGTTATCAAAACTATCAACCAGTCAAAACACAAGGAGCGCCTAAGGCATTTAATGGTGTGTTTAAACAAAATTGAGTTAAACTAGCCTTGATAATATAAGTGCTTTCCAAAACCTATTTGCTAAAATTCCTTATGCTTTCACCAGAGATTAGTCATGAGTGAAATATTAATGCGCTCAACAAGAAGAGTTTTCAACAGTTTCCTTCAGGTACTTGTAATTGCTTTGAATTTCTCTTTTATGTAATGTATTCACTTGCATCATGAAATAGCTGACGTGTTTAACTTGAATCTTTCCAGGGGGTGGACATGCCTTGTCTTGCTACAGCGGTCAGTCACTTCCTGTGCTGCCTGTTGGTTCCTCACTTCACAGCCACCGCAGTGGGAGAGGAGACAAAAAAGAAGTCAAGGCGACGTGGCAGAGGACCCGGGGCCTCTGAGAGTACACCCTGGAGCACGCTTACTGCGACCGAGCTGTGGAACCAGGTCTGCCAGGATGCTGTTGAAACATACAGCCTCTCTGACAGTCTCGGGTAAAGCCATGGCTTTTGTTTGCTCTGGCATAGTTTGTAATACAAAAAGCTTGTTGTTAATGTTACAACAACTGCCATTTTTCTTTCCGACAGTTCTGGTCTGAACCAACTGGTTGAACGCTTCAGGCTTCAGAAGATCTCCCTGCTAAGAGAGTTCTGTTTAAAGACTGGAGTACAGGTATAAGAAGAAAAAAAAAAGAGCGCGATTGTAAGAAATACTCTGTTCATAAATTTATTCGATCGGTCACTGATAAATCAACACAATCAAACACTGCAATTAAAAAAGTCCAGTAGGATGACATGCGAATCCTGGGAGATGCACTCATCATTGTCAAAATTAAAATGAAAGAAGTATTTATATTAATTGAGCCACTACGGATAATGCTGATTATGTGTCATAAACTATAACAATCTCTTGCTGTGCAAATAGGTCTGTTCTGGTACCCGACGGTTGAGGGTACCATAAAATGACATGAAAGCAATCTGCAGGCTTAGTAGTGCCAGCATTGCCATGCTATGGTCCTTAGTTCAGATCTACACTAAAATGCAATGGGCTCTTCCTTGACCCATGATGCCCCTCACCATTTTATAAAGTTAGGATGGATACAAATCAGAAATGTAGATTTTTTTTTTTTTTTGTGAATCAGCTAACAAACTGCCAAAAGCATCATCAAAACACAACCTGCCATAACCGTGACCAACACATTATTCAGCTGTTTGTTCATTCATGTTTATTCTGTTTTTCCACCAGCTGAGATTGAGGGACTACTCATTTGACAGCCAAAGCAAAGTTCCCATTGGACCAGACGACATTATCAACATCTTCCCTGTCGTCAAACACATTCAGATGCCCACTACAGATGCTTCGAAGGCATTTCGTGCTGCACAGGCCTACTTTGAGAAAGGTGGGGCTTTCAGTCTGAAGCATGGTACTTTGGTGTTTGTTTAAAGTCTTGACCGTTTAACCTCAAAATTCATGTTTTTTCCCCATCGGCAGGTTTGTTGGAATCGGCCCATGAACAACTAAAAGATGCTGCATATTTGTATGGCAGAGTGTGTGACGATCTCCATCCTGAGGCATGTTATTGCCACAGCCTGCTGGCCAAGTTAGCATTTCTGCAGGGCAAAACTGCTGAGGTAGGCTGCAACTTCTGTCACTGTCCACAATAAAATCCATTCTTAAATAAGCAGTTTTATCACAGCACAATATCTAATATGTTACAAGTTTTGAGGCCGCGTGCCTGGCACGCCGACGACCTGAATGTCCACGAGAGTTGTTTCTCGTGAAGCGAAAGCTCATTTTTCTAGTCTCCAGTCTCCAAAGGCGTTTAAAAGAATTTAGCAGTACATCCAACTGGCCGCATGACCGCAGACCATGTGTAACCAAACAAACCAAAAGACCTTCACACGCAACATCTTCACCTGTGGGTGGATTGGCGGGTTGGTATTGTGGATCCGGTGGGTGTGGGGGTTATGGTATGGGGAGTGCACGTTATAGACAAACAGCGAGTGCATTTTACTGATGGGATTTTGAATACACAGCGAATCTGTGATGGGATCTTGTGGACCATTGTGCTATTTAACTACACCTTGTCAATCACCAAATGTAATTGTTTTTTCCATAAATTAATAACCTGACTGAATATTACTTGTGACATAATAATTTAGTGTGTTTAACAGTGTGAGTACCTGAATTAGTATTGCTGATTTAGCTGTAACATTGTATGGAGAATTGTTCTTCAACACCTTTCTTTGTTCCAAAGGCGCGCAGTGTCCAATTGAGAGCAGTGGTCATCAGTGAGAGGGTGCTCGGGTTTGACCACCCATTCACCATCCACCAATATGTAAGTGCAAGAAAAGCTTTCTTTTTCATCCGTTATGATTGTTGATACATCAAGCAAATGGCAGGTTTACGATCACTGTGAAACTGAGTGTGAATCAACTGGTGTATTTCTACAGAGACGTAAGGTGACAATGATTTTATTTATTAATTTAAATGGTTCCGTTTCTACAGGCCCTCTTGGCTGTATACGTCTGTGCTGGAGGGGAGACCAATCTGGCCCAGAAGTGCCTGCTCAGAGCACGTCTACTTCTGCTAACCATCCATGGAGAGGACCACCCATACATTGCCAGGCTAGATGTAGGTTATTTCAGAACATTGTAGTTATCGTGAACCTCTCACTCTTCTAAATATTTGTTAAATTATTGTCTTTGCAGAGTTGTCTTGGCTTGCTCTTAAAAGGGGACCAAGCAGGGAAATACTTAAAAAACGCCCTCAGACTCAATACTTCCTTCTTCGGCCCAACAAATCTGCACACTGCCCTCACGTAGGATAACCCATCCTCTAGTCCATTGGTTGGCCACATGTCCAAACCCTTCACCGTTTCTTTTCCTCTTTCCTGCGCAGTCAGCATCTGCTGTCCCAGTGGCTGTGCAGTAAAGGAGACTACCGAGCTGCTATGAATCATGAAAAGGAGGCCCTCGCTGCTTTTACGTCATTGGTGAGCATCATTCTCTTAGGTAACGCAATTACAATTAATTGGATTTAATGGCACTGCTTTTGTCTTCCACAGTTTGATGAGGATCACCCTCAGACACGATGCAGTAAAGAATTTCTGTGCACAATAACAAAGCAGGCAGTGCAGGTAGAACGCTCCCTCAGACAGGCGGGAGCTAATGCCACAGAACAAACAGTGGAGGTAAGAACCGACTTCTTATAACAATTGAGGGAATGGTTTATTCACCTCCTTCTTCCTTCCGCTTTTTTTAGTGCCTGACTCCTACAAGTGAGACTGTTCTGGAGCAAATGGTTCTCGTCACTGGGATCAGGAAGATTGCAGTCAGGTAGATGAGTGTTGTAATGGAAAAGAAAGAGCTAATATACTTTGATACTCTCATGCGCATTCATATTTCTTCTTACTTGAAGAATACGCAACAAAATCTCAGTACTGTGATAGCGAGCTGTCTTCAAATCAATTCAATAATTTCTGTTTTTATAGTGACAAGTTCCAGGAGTACAAGCAGAGACACAAGGAACTGAAGGCAGCCGTGGCAAAAGAGCTGGCAAGCAAAGCAGTTAACGAGCTTTTTGAGGTTATGAACGGGCAAGAGAAGGAGCTGCCTCAAGATGCTCAAGAAACAGGAAGTGGCGAGAAAGTTCTAAACAGAGGAAGCCTGGTTGCGGAGGAAATTACCGAGAGTCAGCGAGAGGAAGAAACCTCACTCAACACCGTCGGTCCAGCTAATGGTCACATGGTAGAGGAGAAATCAGAAGTGGACGGTGGCGAGGCAGAGCCCAGCCAAAGGGTGGTTTTAGATGCTGAAGTCAAAACGGAGGATTGTGCTGATGGTGACTCAACTGCTGCAACAAATGGGGTCGAAGCCACTGACGAGATGCCGTGTGACCAACCAGACGAGACGAAGACAGACGAAGTTACTGGGAGCCCGAAGAGTAAGGGGACATGGGCAGATGTTGTCTCAAACATGACCGCAGCTGGTGAATCAGAAAGCAATGGTGTGGAAAATATATCTGTTAACGGAACCGATCAAGTTTGAAAACATCCAGACCAAGGAAATTAGTGTAGCAGCCCACTGTAAGATAAACTGAGACATGATGAGCTTTACCATGTATGCATGCTGGGGTGTGTCTGTATGCCTCCGTGCTACTTTTCTTTTAACAATAAACTTTTTACCATGGTGCTTTTTCACCATTCAACTGATTTGAATCTTTTTAACATTCATTTTTTTTTTTTTTTTACCAAAACCATTGCTCAGGTAAACAGTTTGAAGATGGACAGTTGCTCTTATGAACTTTGGGATTCAAATCTCAGCCAAGGCCTTCCTTGGTGGAATTTGCATGTTATCCCATACTTGAAAGGCTTTCTCTGGGTACTGCAGCTTCCTCCAACATCACCAAAACATTCACATTAATTGATGATTCTAAATTGTCCATATATGAGAATGCGAGTGTGACTGTGTATTTGTCCACTATTGGCTGGAAAAATAGGATGGATGGGTGGATTTAATTAAGTATACATTTGTTTTGTTTTTTTTAAATATATGTACACGTTTTAAAATTCCTGTTGGATTGTATTTGTCACGTTTATGAAATAACCACTTTCCTCAAAACTAAATGGAGTGTCAAAACAGTGACTGTGATATGTTTGAGAGATCAACAACTTCCAGTCCCTTTTAAGTTCTTTTTTAAATTAAACAAATACTCAAGTCCAAATTTTAGAGCAAAGATTTATGTGATCAAACGTTAACTGAAATTACAGGTGCCAACACCCACTGTGTCCAACTCCTGTCAAACAAATAAAACAGGTATACAGATTAAACCACACCTATTTGTACAATTCCAGAAATGCCAACGTGTGCCAAGATGGAGTCAAAAGAAACAACTGCTAATACCTTCAAGTCTTTTGTTTTTTTGCTCATATTTAGCATAACAGCTTTCTTCAACTCGATCGGCCTTTGTGTGAAGTATGCATATTGTCCCCATAACTGCATGGGTTGCTCCAGGTGCTCCGGTTTTCAGCCAGTTATTTTGCCAAGGTGCTCTCACAACTACTGAAGTCAGTCCCATGCAGTTGTTGCCCACTTCACCTCAGTGATGGCTTTAATGCATAAAAGTAAATATTGCTCTACATCTGACAAATGTTTTTAAATAACACTGGGTTGGGGGTGGCACGGTGGTCGACTAGTTAGCACGTCCACCTCACAGTACAGAGATGCAGCGTTCGATTCTCCGGCCTTCCAATGTGGTGTTTGCATGTTCTCCGCGTGCGTGCGTGGGTTTTTTCCGGGTACTTCGGTTTCCTCCCACATTCCAAAAACATGCATGGCAGGTTTAATGGAACTCTAAATTGTCCCTAGGTGTGATTGTGAACGCGAATGGTTGGTTGTCTGTGTGTGCCCTGAGATTGGATAGCAATCAGTTCAGGGTGTACCCTGTCTACTGCCCGAAGACGTCTGGGATAGGCTCCGGCACGCCCACGACCGGATTGGAGAAGCGGATTGGAAAATGTGATTGTCAAATGTGGGCCTTTGTGGGGTTGGGATGAAGTCCAGAACACAGGTTGAGGTTTTTATTCCAATCAATAAGGTGGACAGCTGGACATGGTGTTGGCTGTAAAGTCCTTCCGGTGAACGGCAGCCACATCGTCTCCCTGTCCTTTTGGGACAATGTTTATCAGTGTAAGTGAATCCCATAGTTCATGTGCTTTCTCCATTCTGAGATTCTTTTAGTATTATTTCCAAATCAGAGCAGTGCTGATATTGTGGTTCAGGTGGCTCTGTCCAGGTAGACTGATTGAGGGTGTTTACTTTGCTAGAATTAAAGGTTATGAGTGCAGTGTCACAAAAGACGTCAGTCAGATGAGATGGACAGGTCAGTTGTCTCTCCTCACATATAGTCACTGCCTGGTTGATGTAGCTGTAGTCCCGCTTGAGCTCTCTTTCGACCATTCTGTCCGGATGGGGAAAAAAAATTCTCATAAATATCACATTAAATGATTTTCAATCCAACAGGTCTTGTACAAACCTCTCTCTCATGCCATTGAAGCTGTTTCCAATTATTACCACAAGTGGCAGACAGTTTGGACTCCAGTTCTTCCACAGGAGGTTGTTGTACAGGGCTTTCCCACAATGCATGAGATAAAAGAGCGTGGGTTTGGTCGCCAATCGCTTCCCCTCCTGCATTTCAGAGGGTGAAAAAAAATGAAGTTAATAATACACAATAATAAAAATAAATTTACACAACTATCAGTGCCTAAGTATAGTGACCTCATTTTCTGTGAGTACAGTCAGACCCAACTCCCGGAGTACATCTTTTTCTCCAGAGGAGAAAGCAGGATCAAAAACTAGACAGTGTTTCAATGGAATCTGGGAGGGGCACATTTAGTTCCATTACTAGTATATTTGGACATGACATGACATTACATGGCTCACAAAATCAAGATATATTTTCACCTTTGCTGCATCCAGGAGAAGGAGCATTATAGCAAGCTGATAACGAGCAGACACGCATGAGGAAAAAGTGCCCAGGCCATAACACACACACTCAAGTGAACTTATTTTGGCATCCAAAGTCTCATGCAGTTGGCCTGAAGAGTACTCCGTGTCTTTTTGGTTTAATGATACTGCCGCCAGCATCTGCTCTGGAGAGAAGATTGGAGATACCATTGGAGACAACAATGGTGACTCGATTCTGCTGTTTTGGCTTCCTAGTGAAACAATTGTTGAGAAATAACATTTTTTATTATTATTATTCAAGGGACTCACCTTTCCATTCTTTCCAAAACCCTTCACATCTCATTTCAGCCCTGCAGAAAACGAGACAGATTTTGCGTAAAAGTCTGAAATAATTATTCTTTTTGGTGATATGAAGCAATCTTACACTATTTCTTTGATCCTTTTAAGAGTTTTCCCAACATCCAGTGGTTCATTGCACAATGCTGGCGACATTTGTAACGACTTGAAATTTCTGGATGCGCCCTTTCGTCGGCGTTGCACCTGCCATTCACTGCCTATGTCAGACATCGAGATTATTTATTCGAATATAAATATGCAACGAAAAAAATGCCTATTGTTTTTTACCAAGCATTTTTCCTTCAGTAGTTTATAACGTGCAAGGGAATATTTTTGTGTGACACCAGTTTTCTACTTCCGGAGTGATGTCGGAATCGGCAGCAAAATATTTTCTCATTACGTGTTCTTAAATTACCTTAATGTACAGCAAAACCTTATAATTAGTCCCTTTTTCATGAATTAGGACTGCATTTTATTTTTAAAAACTGTGGGCAACAGCGGAAGTACATTTTCTCCCGGAAGTACTCGAAGTGTTCTCGAGTGCTGTACGTCAAGAAAATGGTTAACGTTAGCTAATCATGTCAATCTAGATTTTAGAGTGATAGGGAATGCATTTGACGAATTAAAAGACAATAATTATATGTTTTATATTTTATTGACCGATACGTCAAAAACGAAGGTGGTAAATATTTTTCTTCACGTTCTACACCTTACAATGTTTTATTTGTGTGCAGGAGACTCGTGACGCCTACTGTTAATAATAATGAACAATTCAGATCGATACGAGATTCTTGATTTTTACCATTTCTAATTCGTACAGCAAAACGTAACGGACGTTTTTAATACGGATAAAATGGTCCATGCTTTCGAAGCATTTGTAACGTTCGTAAATCTTGATCCTATTTGTCGTTTGACTGACTGTGCTTCTTTCATCATCATTCTTTCCAGAATGTCAATGTCACACCTGTATGGACGGAGGAGGGCAGAGGAGGATGGCGTAGAGATTGAAAATTTTGAGATCACAGATTGGGATTTGGCCAATGAGTTCAACCCAGACCGCCGCAGACACAGACAGACCAAGGAGCAAATGACTTATGGCATCTGGGCAGAAAGGGACTCTGATGAGGATGAGAGACCCAGTTTTGGAGGCAAGAGGTAAGTCATGGTTTTGTTTCCATTCTGAGCCACTCCATAATCATCCAAAGGGGGCCAAAAAAAAAAAAACTACTTTTTTTTTTTTTTTTTTTTTAGAGAGTAACCA